>QLPN01002866.1:0-10830 GCA_003314395.1 Albatrellus ellisii
TTATTTTCGAATTCACAATGTATTCTCGGTTCGTATTGAAACAACTTGGTCCAAAGCTATCTTTCGTACTTGCAACACCCTTCGGTGAGACAAAGGGGCGCGTGCGTCTTCGTTCACACGAGAGTCTCGACTGCATTCGAGGCGATCAGTATAGATATCGTGTTCCCTCCTCTATCCTCCTTACCTAATGCTGCATAACTCAGGGTCGATGTCCCTGAGCCCGCTCGTCTCGGGTGTCACAAATCTGCTATAAAAGACTGCTAATGCATTGTACTGCTCATTTACATCGCTTCCTACCGTGGAACACAGTTCTACTATTCTGCAGCATCGTCCGCCCCTTTGTCCGACCATATTTCCAATAAAATCATCATTATACCTCCTTGGAACCAGCTTGAGCCATGCCCATCTGTGAAGTTGGTTAGTTGGTTGCATCTTGGCCGATTATAATGCATTCCCAGAACTCATGCCCTTCTAGCTGATGTCTTGAATGAGTCTTTTGACTACGTAATTATCGGTATGCACACCCTATGTAAGGCAAGAGAATGCTGTTACTTACAGTGTCGACGAGCGCAGGTGGAGGAGTGAGCTATTTCGCGCATGACTGAAGGTATATGTAGTCATAATCAAATGTCAGACTGCAGGCCTTGTGCTCGCGGCAAGGCTTTCGGAAGACCCTCAGACGACTGTGCTCGTGTTGGAGGCAGGCCCGGCCAATATCGATGACCCTCTTATCCGTAAGGGCAATGTCGTGTCTCGCTCTCTGTGTCCCACGATGACGCATCCGCCGAGTAGTCCGCCCAGCGTCGTATGGCGTCCACTTCATGCAAGAGAAATACGCATGGTCCTTCCTCACCGTACGTCCGCTGTCAACTCGATATCAACCACTTTGTACAAGTGCCTTGGGACATCGCTTGATGCTATAGGTACCTCAAAAGCACTGCGATGGAGCACAGTACCTGTTTGAACGGTGCGTACGCGCTTTGTATCTCTCGTTATGCACAGCCGTTCATTTGTCCCAACAGTGGGCGCACGCTAGGAGGCAGCTCTGCCATTAACTTCTTCACTTGGACAAGGCCCCCCGCTGATGAGATCGATGGTGAGAGTTCCTGAGAGAGCAGGTCTAATGGAATTTGACACAAATATGCAATTGCAGACCTTGAAAGGCTCGGAAATCCCGGGTGGAATTGGGAAAACTTGCAAAAGTATGCAGCCCAGGTAGAGAGGTACGATCGCGCTGGTGGGATGTCAAGGCTCAATCACTTACGGCTACTGTCGATGCTGTTAGGTTCATCCCACCGACTGCCGAGGAGATCAAGAATCATGGCTTAAAGGTCGATGGCTATAAGTTAGGCGATAAAGGTCACTAACACATTCGCTCGGCATATGAAGTGGCTGCTAATATTCCGTCAGGCCCTGTTGCGGTAGCTCTGGCCGACCGTATCATCCCAGCAGAGCTGGACGTCATGCAAGTCAGTCCGTTTTATCACCCATTGATACTGGGTAGGGCAATCACACACTATTTTGTAGACTGAAGCCAACGCGGGCATACCGTTGGCTCCTGCTCCGGCAAGTCCCACTTCTTCAATCAGCGTCATTAGCGTGTGTTCTGACTTTCGCTTCTAGCTCAACGGTGATGTACGCGCCTCAACCTTCTGTTTGTCGCGTTCCTGACTGCCCGCTCTCTGTAGTTAAGGGGTGTCAGCTTCATTCCGACCAACGTTGATCGCGCCAACTACAGTCGCTCATATGCCGCAAATGTATTATGATCAGCAGTGCCCTACTGGTAGTGTGCACGCCGAATGCTGACCGTCTGTGATGCTGTAGGCATACTGGACCCCAAACCAGGATCGTCCCAACTTAAGTTTGGTCGTCAATGCATATGCCCATAAGGTCGTTTCAGAGGTCCAGGACGCCACGCTCAAGGCAAATGGCGTCGAGTTTTCGCTCGCCAACGATAACACTTTGCGTACAGTCAAAGCTCGCAGAGAAGTCATTTTGTGCGCAGGGTGAGCTTTCCGCATTTTGATACGTGACGGTGGACGTGACTCTACTTTATAAATATTGCAAGCGCCCTCAAGTCGCCTCAGCTTCTAGAACTGTCTGGAATCGGGAACAAGGAGATTCTGGCCAAGCACGGCATTGACACGAAGATACACTTGCATGGAGTCGGGGAAAATCTCCAAGAGCATAACTACGTCGGCGTCACGTTCCGTACGTTGCGTCCTTGGCTGTTGTCAATTCTTGCTGAGCCGCCGTGTACTGCAGAGATTCGAGATGACGTTCCTTATGATACATTCGACGTGCTACGCGATCCTGCTCGTGCCGCGAAGGAACTTGAGTTGTAGTGCGTAGAACATCCCATCTTCGAAGCCTAATCATACCGTGCCTTCAGTTCCAGATTCGAAGGCTTGTTCACGTATGGCGTCATGTGCTATGCTTTCGCACCTCTCGAATGGATCTCTCCGCGCGGAAAAGAGATCCACGAGGCACAGAAGAAGAAAGTTCACAAGAATGCGGATAAGTACTCGCCAGGCATCCGCGCTCAGTACGACATCATGCTCGAGCGTCTCGAGCGTCTTTCTCCTGCATGCGAGACGATTAACTATCCGGGATTCGCGTCGTATCCCAGTGCGTCGATACGCGCACATATGTGTTTGCTTGAGCTGACAGCCATCATGGTCTCAGATCCGCCGGAAGAGGGGAAGAAGTACTTCACGGTGCAGGCTGCGATGAATCACCAGTGGTCGCGTGGAACAATTGTGGGTGCACGCTCGTGTGCACTTTCCCGCTATTGATCTGACCAGCGCGGCCGTGCACCAGCATATCAACACGGCGGATCCACTCAAACAGCCCGACATTGACCCTCGTTACTTTGAGGAGGAAATCGGTCAGCCTCGTCATTTCAGTATCTGTCGAGGAATCCGCTGATGGCGTCATTGTCGACCCGGGAAGACTTGCAAACCTTTGTAGAGACGGTGAAGTTCGTCAAGTCCCTAGCGACCGTTTCTCCGTTCAAGGAATTAGTCGGTGAGTGCCCCGTCGCTGACACCGCCGTCAAAGTCTCATGGCCCCTGCCTCTTCAGTCGCAGAGATCAATCCCGGTCCGAATGTTGTCACCGACAAGGATATTGGCGGTGCGTGTCCAGAGCTCTATGCATGTCGTTGACTGATGCCAAGCCAACAACTGTAACCCCGAACTACGGCGTATAGATTGGCTGAAGAAGCACATGACCACAACGTTCCGTCAGTTTCCTTGGGTTCCCCTTGCTTTATGGATGCTGACTGTGCCCGCTTTTGACAGACACGGCAGGTACGGCATCTATGCTTCCAGAAGATAAGGGTGGCGTCGTTGACGCACAGCTGAAGGTGCGTTACCGCCCGATGCTGGAAACCGTGTGTCCGGTGATGGATGCTGGACTACAGGTGTACGGCACAGCGAACTTGCGCGTGGTCGACATGTCCGTCATCCCGCTCCACTTCGCAGCACATCCCCAGGGTAAGAATGTACTTGACATCTCTGTTTACTCTGTGCTCAACGAGAGTCTGCAACGTCAGCTACTGTCTATGCTATCGCGGAGCAAGGTGAGTGCAGTCCTCATCGTCGTCGTCATGTTCCTAACCTTGGCGATCAATACGTAGCCGCCGCCATCATCAAGGGCGAGTTTTAAATAATTCCAACAGAAATCGTAGAGTATAAGAAATACAATGATGTATGTATGTACCCTGGATTCATATATAAATGTGCAGTCAATACTGGGCCGTGCGCACCATTAAGTCCGAGTCACTGCCATTGCCCTGCCAGGGCTCGTTCAACCTGAACAAGAGCACCTCTAAGAAGTTGATTACCACTGCCACTGCCAGGGGTCGTTCAACTCGAACTCGAACACCTCTGTCTCGAACACATCTGTCTCTCCAATTTGGATTTCCAGCTTGACTCGGAGGGTTGTACTTGTACTTGAGCAACATTTAACATACAACCCATCGCCGCCACCAAGGAGGTAGCTGACACTGGTATTAGACGAAGAAACCCTCACAGGGTTGGACCCCTGCGTCTGCACCACTTGAATGTATACACAAGACTTGCATGCAAGCGACTTCTCGAGCCTCTCGCCAGGAAGGATGGATGCCACGAAGATAGAGACCGGGGAGCGAGTTGTTATAGGGCCCTGGCATGTGGTGCCACGCGAGGAGTTGTGCACGCCCTCCGGTGCAACGATGCAAGTAAACCGGTTCCACTTGTCCACGCGGCAGTGTCTGATCGGGGAAAGTAAGAAAAAAATAGATGGTCTCACACGTGCAAGGCATACCTATGGCAAGTCCATTGTTCGGAAGAGGCAGATTCGGGACTCTGGATCAAGACACGAATGATGTGCGACGAGAAGTCATGATCTATCTTTGTTTGAACACGCTTCTCAGTGGGTGGAGAGACGAAGTGCAGAGAACCAGTTTGTAGGGTCCACCGGGGTTCCATGCCATATCTAGACATATATTAATATTGTTGCTAATGCAATCAGGTCACTGGAGTAAAACTGGACATACTGGGGCAGTGCGCCTGAAACCACATATATGAGTTGTTCCCATTCACTATTGCTAGTATGAGTGGAATATTTGCCCCAGTACTCTTCAACAACGATATCCCACAATTCCCGGCCATCTAAGGATGAGTATCTTAAAAAGACTGTTTGTTGTACACGTGACATAAAATATGGTTCCTGTATGTGCTGGGATATCATAAATGAGCACAAGACAATATGATGAGGTATATGTATATTGACTTGCAATCATGCACCATCAGGGACCCCCATTTAACTAATATCTTGTGTGCATCTGTGCTACATACATGAGCACAAAATAACAGTCACACAAGGAAATCATTGAGGATATGGATAACATGCCAATTTCTATTTGATGGTGAATAAACAAGAATGCTGAACCAACAGCGTCCACGAGCTCAATCCTTCCCGTCGCATCACCTGCGTCCAGCTCGCATGATCGGCTTCTCCATGATGAAGAACGAAGAGACCAAAGTAAGCACACTGGCACCAACAGCAAACCAGAAAGTGGCTTGTACGGCCGTCTCATAGGAGGATCTAACGATGACGCGTAGATCGAGTTCGAGCTCTTCTATGTATCCCAGAGACTCCCGCACTCGACGAATGAGCTAGACGTGATGTATATGTCGTCAAGCGGCAGAACAAAAAGAACCGGCGATGAAAATCGTACTTCTTCGACATCTTGCCCAGACAGCCGCGCGTGTAGATTCTGTCTCAAGGTATTCTGCGACAACGTCATGCCCAACGATACGCCCAACAGAAGTCCCAAGGAGCGGAAGAGATACGATACTGTTTTGAAAAGGATAAGCGTCCGGGAAAAGGGTACAAAAGATGCGGATGCTCACCCGCAGTGGCAACAGCCTGGTTTTCCGGGCCAGCGATAGCAATGAGTGAAATGAGTGTCGTCGTCGTGCCGACCGCTGATAGTCTCATGAAGTCAATGAGATGGCTCAGCAACAGTCTACTCACCGTTCCCAAGACTTAACATGATGACACCTGGCAAGCAGAGAATGTTAGTTCGAGATAGGAAGTATGCTGTAGGTTTGCATCCACCTGTCTGCATCAAAACATAGGAATGGAACCATACGCCAGAACTGAGCGTAATCAATAGGCCGCCGAGCAGCATGACAAAATAGAATGAGATCGTCAGCGAACGATACTTTCCCGTTGCTTGAATAACGAGTCCTCCCAGAAGACTACCCAGGACGCCTGCCACTATGGATGGCACAAGGGCAATACCCGCTGCCGATGCACTCATCTTTCCAACCGCTTGCAAATAGAGGGGGAAGTAATACACAACAGCCATAAACCCCATCATACCAAAGAAGTTGCAAAGAAAGGCCGCAATCAACGAAGGGTTGGCAACTATTTCTTTGGGCGCAAATGGCTCTTTACTTAGCTTCGTCTCGACAAGAACAAACAGTGAAAAGGTCAGGACGAAGGTAACAAGGGCTCCGATTGTGATGATGTCATTCCACGCCACATTACCACCTCGGTCAAGGGCGACGAGCAACGTCAGCATAGCGGTGACAAGCATCAGCGAGCCAACAAAGTCCACGCGTTTCAAGCGAGCCTTAAAATCGGACCCTTCAGAGCTGGGGACTCTTAGGGCGAGAGAGACGGTGACAAAGGCAAGGACTGTGATTGGAACTTGAAACAGGAAAGACCTGCAAGAAACGGTGAGTGACATGATGAACAGTGTTGAGAATTGATGCATACCATCTCCACCCGATTGTGTCTGCAAGCCATCCGCCGAGAGGCGCTCCGACTGCGGATCCCGTTGTCCAGACTATATTGATGAGACCTGGATATCACCCTGTTAGCTGCTGTACCTCGATCCTCAGATTGTGTCTATGATATGCTGATGGTACCTTGCCAAGTACCTCTTGCGCGAAGAGGGACAATATCCGACATGATGATAGACACAACACTAAAGAGCAGTCAGGACTAAATTTCATTTTTTGTGGAAATGGACGTTTTATACTCACGTTGCCATTCCACCTCCACCGATACCTGCAATGGCGCGTCCAACAACCAACACCTCCAAATTCTTGGCCAGACCACTGATGAGGGTTCCAACGGCGAACACCATATACGCGAACAGCAAGCATGGTTTCCGTCCAAATATGTCACTCAATTTCCCGTACAGAGGCCTAGATAACCACTGCTCTTATCCATTATCCTCCAGAATGAGGGTAGGGACTCACTGGAAGCTTGATAAGGTCAACATGTAGCCGGCAGCAATCCAGCTCGTGTTCTGTAGCTGCTGCAATTCGCTGCCAATAGATGCGTACGACGCCGCTACAATGGTATTGTCCATGGCGGTCAAAAATACGCCAATCGTCATCGGGAGAATCTGCGAATAGCGACTGATGTCAGCGTTAAATCCAATAGACTGAGTGGTATGTGGCATCAGATAAATGTCGTGCACATCTCAACGAATTCGAAGTAGCCTCGTTCGCGAAGATAATCATAGCCTGCGTCGAATGCGAATGGCAACTCACTGCGAGAGTTAGAGATGCGAAGCTTTTTGACACGTCGATCTCATCATCCCTTGCTGTTACTGCTTCGGCCCCCACAGGCTGCTCTTGGCCAGAGTCACTGTTGTAAGTAGGGTGACCACCGCCTGTTTCGGACAGCAAGGGTGCTGTCTCGTCGGAGAGCTTGTGAGCCATTAGAGTGAATGAAGGTAAGCGCTTAAAAACCAGGCGCAAGCTACTGAAACGATTATCAGCTCTGATGGATCGATTAAGGTCAGGCTAACGTCATCAAGGTTGCGTTAGTGTTTGGCCCGATTTGGTGATGGTGGCTTCGGGTTCAAGTGTGCTCACACCTCCAACTCTGCTACGCTGAATTATCTGTCGACGATGGCCACTACTCTTGCTTATTACTGTCGACCGCTGCATCGCTCGACAGTGCTGCTCTCACATGCCTTACGTATGTCATCCATTGGTGAGCGTCCTTGCATTTATGACCCTACTGCATTGCTCACACCCCTCCTTCCAGTACAGAGCCAGGCAACGCCTCCATCCCCTATACCTGCTCTGGAAAATGCACAGATAGGAACGCGAACGCCCTCATCATCCTCTCGCTCACGCAGGCGTCTTGACCCCACGACACGTGCAACGCGCTTTGAGGAACTCTATTCTTTCGTAGACAACCACATCGGACGCAAGCCCGCCGCAAAAGACGCGTTGCAAGTGCGCAACAGTGTCTGGATGCACCTTTTTGGACTAGCTACGCAGTCGGCTCAATTAGAGCGCGTCACCAAGCTATTCTTCAAATGGCGCGAGAGTGGGCGGAACTTCGACGACAAGCATGCCCAGGCTTTCATTCGTGAGTGAATCATCCCTGCGGCCTTTCTGGCTAGTTTGCTATCTTTTGCGCTTCTAGGTCGCTGTCAGGAACTTCATTGCCCCGAACTTGCCCTTAAAGTCTTCGGCGATCGATCCAAGTACTGCATCGACCTGTCGTCCCCCACTGCAGCGCGGCTTCTTATGCACTCACTGCACTTGGAGCGTCCGCTGACTGACGCCATCACGCTTGCTGCATTATACCGCACATATCGCCTCCCGCCCCTTGCATCAGACCTTGTTGCTTGCGCAATGCTCACCATCGCGTGCTTACGGGACGGCTCTCAGCCTGCCCAGCAAGTTGGTAATGCGCTGCTGCCTGCATTACAAAACACGCTCACACGTGCTAAACCTTGGATCGAGCCGCAAGATAAGCGTGTGCGAAGCAAGGAGCGTACCTGGCTGCAGTGGGCACTAGTGAAAATCGAAAGGGTGTTAGAGAAGCGCGGAGAGGATATTTCATGGTCGAGAGACTGGCGGATCAGGAGCGGTCTGGTCCCGCAGGAGGCAGCGTAGGTGTTGGTTGGCCTGTGGTAAGGTCAAGTTGATTATATATCTTAGACCGCTTGATTACTGTCACTCGCCGGGTGGAGTTTTGGTATCATAACGCGTAGAATACAGTGCTCAACATGAACATACAATAGCCGAGGACCGCTCTGGTCGACATCTGTCTACCGTCGTATGACGACCGGTCCGAATGGCCAGAAGTTTAGTTGTAATGGTAATACAGAAACGACACGGGTGGTGTGGTCGTGCGCGGTCCCGACGATATATGTACTCCAACATCAGTGTCCTTTTCAATATTTTCTTATTATTTGATTCTTCCTTTGGCTTTCAGGTGCGTTCCTTGAATCATGCCTCGATGGCAAGCCAAGCTCAACCCGTTGACGAATTGACTTCACTGTATCTTTTACAAATGAAATGCAACCGGCGTGTCCGACGTGACTGGCTTAAATATTGGAGACCTCCTGTGGTACTGTTCTCAAACTCGTGCCTGACTTTGGAGTTGGCTACTGTATCATGGAAACACTTCGCGCAAGGATACGCACCGCACGCCGGCTGTAGTACGAACCAATCACTCTTAGTGTGGACAACGTTGAGGATGAAGAAGCCCCTGCGCGAAAGGGAACAGAAAAAAAGACGGCCGCCTCGTATGAATGTTGAGGGTTGGCCTAGGAGGTATGTATTCTTTCCAGAACGAACTCAAACCCTACACTGGTGGGTTGATACAAATGCAAAACTGGCAGAAAGGTGATAGTTGAGTGGAGGATGAAGTATCTGGAAAAATAAGAAACAAAAACAGGGTGGAGGTAGGAGGATTGATGAAAAACTGATGGCGCATGACAAAAGGGCTTGAAGAAAATAAGTATTTGCGATGGTCACCGGGGCGCACGACATTCGATGGCAGAGAAGCTCCTGGGAAGGTTTTCCTTCCCTGGTCCATGATCCCGCATCTCGGCGCTGAGCCAAGGCCTTTCTAGTGATCTTTCCCGAGGCAGCGTACTTCGTCGCGATGTGCTCCATCGTTTCAGTAGACGCTGCACAGTTCCTCGTTATTCGTGTCCTAGGGCCCGCAGCGGTGAGCATCGTGTAGACATCCAGACGAGGGACAGCGACATTCTGGCTTCCACTCCAGCCCTGGTTGTGTTGAGGACGTGCTGCGTCCTTTTAGTGGCCTGTGCTGTAGTATACCCTGATACGGTATGGTCTGGATCATGGTGGCGGGTTGTTGTCAGGAAGCCAATTGCGTACCTATTCTTTTTACTTTCCTACTCCTCTTATTTCTCGAACCTTCCACTCCACTAGCATGTGGAGGTGGAGTAACATAGGGGGCACAACCCCTCTTAACTGTACTTCCATATGTTTCATCAGTCATCAAGAGTATAACACCGAAGTACTATAAAAGAGCTCACCTTTCATTGTAGTACTTTAGTTTAACCTCCTTTGTTATATCTTGTCTTTGTTGAATCATAGCAGCATTGTCTGGCTATTCTTTCCTGTCATTTGCTTTGGAGTTCCTCATGATCTTCTGAAAAGTTGTTTAGCTGCTCATGCATGCCAAACCCTAACAGTTGTCCCCCTACTTTCAAAGCTTAGGTTGTAGTCAAGGTGGATCATCAGGGTCACTGCACCAACAGCAGCAAGTTGCTGTGCTGTTGTTGTCTGTGTCATTGTGGCCCTTGACCTTCTGGTAGTGGAGGATGGTGGCTATGCTCTGAAAAAGGTTCACATTTGGGATATTGATATAAGCACTATCAGCTAGTATGGCAGGTATTTGGCTATGATGTCAATAGCATACTGGGAGTCACTGATTATGGTCAGCTAGTTGAAGAAAGGGTTAAGCTGTTTTGATTTATGTAATGGGAATGACTGTTAACTTAGCTGCATAGAGCAGGTATGTCAGAAGAGGGCTGAGAGAGGAGAAGAGATACTCACCTCAGCAACATGCAGAAGTGCTGAGGTGAGAAGTGTGAATGCAGGTATGAGCCAACCAGAGAGAGGAGGAAGAAGAAGATGATGAGGGCATAGTGGCAAGTGGTGCGCACTAGGGCGCAGAGTGGGGAGACGTGGTACAGCATTGTATGATACCATGGAGCTACAGAAAGTGGGGGGTGTAGTATAAGTAGTGCGTGCTGAACTAAGTTCAGGCGGCGCGTTAATGTGGGGTTGTATGTGGGGGTGTGGTACGTGCTACACAAACGTGTATTGTAGTGGAGTAAGTGGGTCCAGAGCGGTCTAGAGTGCTCTATGACATGGTTGTGGTGTAGTAAGTGGTTAGAACATGTGTCAGTAAGGACGTAAAGAATATGTGTATAAGAAAGTGTAGTGAAGCTGAACAAGTACTGTGAATATTTCCAACAAGAAGATGATGAAGTAAAGAAGATATAGTAAGAGCTGTGAGTGCAGGCTTGGGCAGGCTAGGA
>QLPN01002872.1:529-21675 GCA_003314395.1 Albatrellus ellisii
CTATGGGCATCTTTGTACTCAAAGATTGCATCTCCACTTTAACCTTACTCACCTTTACTATATATGTTGCATACTTTACCACATATCCCCTCAGTTATCATCTTCAGACAACTGAGTGAGTACTCCACCTACCTTGCCCCTACTTTGCCTTACAATACCTTGCAGCTCTCACTCTCCTCACCTTGTGGCAACCTACTGTTGCCCACCATACTTCTTGCCACTGCAGACATGCTGCTCCTTGTTTCTCACTTGCAATACATGATTATTATTGCTTTAGTTGCCTGCCATAACCTGCATGAACAAGAGCTAGAGATGATGCCAAATCTGCATTGAAAAAGGGATCAGAAGATATGAAGAAATATTACAATGTGCATAGAGGAGAAACTCCCACATACAAAGTAGGGGATAAAGTCTGGCTCGACACATCCAATATTCAATTGGATAGACCCATGAAGAAACTAGATCATAAACAAATTGGACCATATGCAATTGTTGAAGTCCTATCCAACAACAGTTATAAACTTGCATTACCAAAATCATTAAAAATTCATCCAGTATTCCATGTGGTCAAATTACTACCCTTTACAACTGACTCTATCCCTGAAAGAAAACAAAAACCCCCACCAGCTCCTATAGTCAAAGGAGGAGAGGAGAGATATGAAGTAGAAGAAATTCTCAATACACAAAAACGATATGGCAAGGTCAAATATTTGATCAAATGGAAAAAATACCCACACGAATCTAATTCTTGGGAACCAGCATCTATCATTACCAAAGATGTTCCCAAATTAGTCAAAGAATTCCATTTACCACACCCAACCACCATTTGAGCTATTCAGAATATCATACTACCAGTGAAACAACTTTCAGACAAGGCAACCATCCCTACTATAGGATTGTTATTTGCAGCAGGATTAGATCTTTATAGTGCAGAAGAAACAGAGATACTACCACACTGTCAAAAATTGATCAATACTCAAGTCTCCTTGGCTATACCAAGTCACTGTTATGGATGTATTGCTCCTCGCAGTGGATTGGCTGTCAAAAACTCTATATCAATTGGAGCAGGAGTGATCAATTCAAACTACTGTGGCCCTCTCAAAATTCTTCTCATCAATAATGGAAATGACATATTCCATATAAAAGAAAAAGATCATATTTCACAATTAATCCTCAAGAACATATCACTTGCCAATGTTTTGGAAGTTGACTCATTAGATGATACTTCAATGGGAGAAGGAGGTTTTGGATCTACAGGAGTCTAGTGGTTCATCAGGTTGTCTCACCCATAAAACGGGGGTATTGTCAGGACATGTTATTTTTCTTTTCATTTTTATGATTTTCATTTATCTTATTGCTCAAGATCTACATTACATCTTATCTTATCTGATTAGATATTTGGTGATAATCTATGACTCATTCATCATTCATTGTTGGGCTGATTACAAACTACTTATGACACATACTCTCATGATGACTGTGCAATGCTGTGCATTACTTACTGATCATTCTCATGCATGCTGTGCATGACATCATGCTATCCTCACTATTGGACTTCAAATGCCTGCCCTACAGTGACATACATGGTCTGTGCACACAGGCATTTACTATATATACTGTACTAAGTAGTGTACTTGTTCTTTAGCTTAGTACTTCTGAGATATCCACTTCATAGCAAGTTAGTCTCTTAAATACTATCATCCTTTATCCCTTTTCCTCCTCTAAGTTCTGTTGTGTGACCTTGCTAGTCATGTTGGCCTCACAGGATCAACAAGATAGTGATGAGGATGATACCACCAATGACTAAACAAGGATCAATAGGATGTCTTAGTGACACTTAGAGATCTTAGAATTAGTTCTGTAGAGGATGAAGTGAGATTATAGCAAGCTTAGGTCAAGTGCAGTATAGGAGAATCCCTAGATTGTGAAGTTGACAAGACTGGGGTTTAAGACCACCAGGCTTGCAACTACTTATACTAAAGACAAGTCTTAAAGATAGTACAAAATGATAAGGTTCATTGATCATCAATGAGATCATGTGACCTAAGATGTATCCATTGTAAACTAAGTGAGTAGCCACAAGTGGGAGTGAAATGAAAGATAAACAGAGACAAATAAAGATCAGATGAGTCCTTGCTAATTATATGATGGTAGTCCTTAGTGAGTAAATGTAAGATAAATGAAAGAAAGAGATATAAGGTGCTTTATATTACTTGGAGTAAAACTGCTCAGTATATAAATACTGTAGTACTGTAAGGGTAAATGATTGAGTCCTTACTATAGATATATGCTAGTTAGAAAACTAGAATCTATCAAAAGGAAGATAAAAGAAAAAGAAAAAGGAAAAAGGAAAAAAGTCCATTATAAGGTGTCAAAGCAAGTGCCTCATAACAGTGATCAATATGTTTTCTTCAAACCCTTCAAAGGGGAGGGAGTTGAGAAACAAGACAATTTGTTTGAAACAATCATATGATTCTGGTATCAGGATTGGAATCCCAACATATCCCCATAGGGAGACTGGAGTGCACTCTCTAAAGATCACTCTAAAGAAAGGATATTCCAGCCATATCAAGCTGGGTCTATTTGCTACAACTACTGAACTACTTATAGTACAGGTCAAGGCACATGGACCAGGTGCAGTACTCTAGGGTAGATTCAGTAAGTAGAGAGCACAGCATACTATGACTGCATGCACAGCATGCATGGGAACAGCCCTGTCTAAAACACAAAGACAGGAAGTGACATGATTAGATATGATCAAGAGACAAGATAAGATGAAGAGATCACATCTAATCAGATATCAAAAAGAAACAAGAAAGAATTGTAAAGTAATAAAGAAAAGGAGTAAATGCATCCTGACATCTGGTGTGAATTCAGATTGGAGATGGAAGGGAAGATCAGGGAAAGTAGGGTTTATGCAATTATTAGGGGTTAGGGGTGATGACCTGTATATGTCAAGAATTGGGGATGGGGTTGTATGTGGAGAATAATTTGGATGGTTAATCAAGTATTGTATAGAAGATGAGGGAGAGGGATGAGGACTAATAAGGGGTTCAGGAAATTGTGGAAGGATATATAAAGCTGGGGGAGAGGGAGAATGTAATATGTTGGAGGAAGAAATAGTGAGTGGAGTGTGATGATACATGGACAGCACAGTGAACAAGGTAAACATCATAACATGGAATAAGTAGGCCTGTAGGCCAAGACACATGAGGGCAGCTGATAAAGCCAACACCTGACAGAGAGAGAGTAGTGGCACAGGTGACCACATCTGATGAGAGATGAGTGTGTACACACAATAGTATGCAGAAGAAAGAAGAAGATAGACAGTGCTACAATGAACAGGTATGTCAGAGAAGATAGAGGTGGGCATGCAGAGTAGAACCTACCTCAGCATGTGCTAGAAGTGCTGAGGTGGTGTGATGACAGAAAGGAGTAGATACAGTGAGGGCAAAGTAAAGTTGAGTAGGAGCCTGAACTATAAAGAAAAGAAAAGAAGTGATATGATATGAAAATGGTATGATACACATCAAGTAAATAAATCCATGCAGAGTGTTACCAGTACAGCAAGTAACTGGTGGCATATGATGAGATAAGACAGAGATGTAAGACATACACAGCATGTAAAGAGGTATGAGCAGCATCCTGAGATAGATAAATCAACAGAGTGGAAGAGGGAGAGGACAAGGAGAAAAATGAATGGAATCACCCCCTCTTTTAAAGGGAGAATGGGGAATGCAGATAGAGAAAGGCTTTACAGCCAGGGGATGGAGAAGGTGAAAATGTGAGAGAGGGAGGGGGGCATATTTGAGGTCCTTCTGTGACAACCATTTGTCTTCAGTAGAGGGTATCGAAATCTGGGCAGGGCAGCAGACTGAGAGATGACAATGATGTAAAACAAACAGGCAGTAAGCCCAAGACTGATTGAGATTGTGAAAAAGGGCTAAAGCCCATCAGAGGAAGAGATGAGGGAAAAACTGCCACATCTGTGAGATAGGGAAGATGGGTACCAGAGGGTAGAGGGTACACAGAAGAATAGAGAGCTGCATAGAGCAGGTATGTCAGAAGAGAGCTAAGAGAGCAGAAGAGATACTCACCTCAGCACATGCAGAAGTGCTGAGGTAATGAGGTAAAGAAAATATAGTAAGAGCAAGATAGAGTTGAGGAGGAGCTCAAACCATAAAGAGAAAAGAAATACCAATAAGATCAGATGGAGATAAGTATACTTAATAAGTAAACAGTGTGATCAGCATCATAATGTAATGAAAAACCAACAGAGGGATATCCTTTCCAATGAATGAGATATTGGAGCTGGCTGTGGTAATACCATGATTGGAGGATAACCTCTATTTCTGTATGCTCCTCTCCATTGATAAGGTCAGGAGGTCTTGAATGATGCATACCAAAGGTGAGTGTTTCTTGGTAAGGGGTAAGAAGGGAGGTGTAGAAGATAGGATGTGTTGAATATCTGTACACTTATTATATTTTCATTTGGCTTTCTCCTCATACTGCACTATACATGTACTCTTTACATCATGGACTACTACACTTCCCACATGGGCCCCACTTACTACATTGACATGATGTGTGCCCTACTTCTATACTTAGTAGTCCTTGTTCTCTTCACATTCTATCTCTGCATGAACTTTATCCTCTACTACTATATAAGATAGCCCACATACAATACCACTCCTCAGACATTTGACCTCTTGTCTGAGTGAGTACTATCTCTTCTCTTCACCACCTTATTCTTACCATTGTCTACTTCCTGCAGCTCTTACTCTCTCACACTGTGGCCACTCTACTGCCACACCCCTCTCTTGCTACTGCAGGTTTGCACATTACTTAGATGTTCTACCTCTTGTCTGACTCTTACTCTCTTGTGCTGGCCACTCTACTGCCACACCCCTCTCACTACTGCAGCATGACTACACCACACTTACTTTTGGATATATTGAATGCAGCTTCATTCATCAGCCTCTTATGGCCAGTAGCCTGTCTCTATGCATGTTCACATGATGAATATGCCATGTTGTGTGTAGTGTGAGATGGAAGGCTATGGGACTAATAATAGCTGTAACAGGAAATGGACCATACTGCTTGGGAGCAAGCTTGAGGAAAGGGAAGGGGTGTGACAAGTGTTTCCCTTCTAAATAAACCTTGTCTCCAACACAATAAGGTAAGAATGATGTAGGATTGATCCAGGTGTGATGTGCAAGTGATTGCACAGCAAGAAGTTCACTATGTATTTGCAATAGTGTGTGAAGTCATTGAGATACAGAGGGAATAGTTGAAACAGAAGATTAGAAGGTGATGGATTGTGGATGATATCCCATAAGTGCAAAAAATGGAGTTTCTTCGATTATATTGTGACAATGATTGATGAATTCTGTGGCTGATAAGAACATGGTCCAGTTGTCCTGTCTGGCAGGACAGAATACTGTTCTAATTCTTGATTGGCACATTCTGTCTGTCCATCTGTTTGGGGATGATAAGCCATTGAGATGGCTTGTTGAATTCCTAGGAGATGACACAATTCTTTAGTGGTTCAAGCCATAAACTGAGTTCCATGATCAGAAATGAGTTTTGTTGGCAATCCAAACTGTTTCCAAACTTGAGTCAGATATAACTGCACTGTTTCTTCTGCAGTGATAATGGAGGAACATGGGGTGAACACCACACTTTTCATTACATCATGATCTACAAAAACTGCAATAGTGTCATAACCTTGTGAATGAGAGAGTCATGTCATAAGATCCATAGAAAACATTAGAAAAGGATGAGCATTGGGATTAGCAGCAACAGGATGAAGAGGAATAGAAGGACAATTTGATCAATTTTGTTTTGTTGACACTTTGGACATCCATCAACAAAATCAAAAACATGTTGTTGCACTTTCAGCCACCAAAAGGTTTGTTGAACTAGATCAATGGTCTTGAGTCATCCACAATGTCCCATGGATATGGTGCTATGATGATGATTGATGATTTGATGTTAAATTTTTTGGTCTTTGGGAACATACATTCATCCTGAATAGTAAATAACTCCATGTCCCATAGTCCATTCTTTTTGGAGATTGGTTTTAGCAGGATGTGATGTATTTGTTTGCAATATTCAAGTGATATTGAATATTTCATCATCCCACACTGTACAAGACTGAATTTGTTTGAACAGTTCAGTATTGTCGATCTCAATGGTTATTGGCTTTGCAAATAGGGAAGGTGAAATAACTTCATCTTCATTATCAGTATCTCCCATATCATGATATGGGCATCTGGATAACACATTGGGTTTCCTGTGGTATGTGCTGCAACATGAACAATAGAGAAATCAAATCAAGTCACCATCTCACTTGGTATCTTGAAAGTTTCCAAGCTTCATGGAATACTTCTAGGTTCTTATAGTCAGGAAGAACCTTGATAGAATGAGGTGCTCCTTCAAGATAATGCTGCCATTCTTCAAACACTTTGATAGTGGCCAATAGTTCACAGTCATATATGTCATAGTTGCATTCTGCTTCTATAAAATATTTAGACACATATGCCACAGGATGCCATAACCCATCATCCCCTTTTTGACAAAGGACTGCTCCACAAGCTTGTTTGGAGGCATCACATTCCAACCTAAAGGGTTTTGTAACTTCAGGGGATAACAAAACAGGTGAAGAGACAAATTTTGTGACTGTTGAATGCATGTTGCTGATGTTTGTCCCAAACCCACATTTGGTCTTTTCTTGTAAGATCATTCAGTGGGCATGTAATTTGGGAAAGATTATGAATGAAATGATGATAAAACCCTGCAAAACCTGAGAAAGCATGAACTTCCTTAAGTTTTGTGGGGATTGGCCAATCTTAAATTCCTTCAAGCTTCACTGGATCCATAGTGATGAATCCAGGTTTGATGATGAGACTGAGATATTCAACCTCTTGTTGCCAAAAGCACTTTTCAGGCTTTAAGAAGAGGTAATTTTGTTGTAACCACTGAAGGACCTGTTTGACCAGTTCATCATGTTCTTCTAAGGTAGCAGTATATCATCCATATAGATAAAGATGTGTCCAATGTCTAAAAGATCTTTAAAAAGTGAATTCATCATTGCTTGGAAAGTGGCAGTGGAATTCATAAGTCCAAAAAGCATAACCAACAGTTCAAACATCCCACAATTTGTCTTGAATACTGCCTTCCATTCATCTTCTTCTTTGATGCAGATATTATTGTAACCCCATTGCACATCAAATTTGGTGAAGTATTTGGTGTGCTTGAGTTTCTTAATGATATCAGAGATTAGGGGAAGGGGGTATTGATTTTTGATGGTAAGGGCATTGAGTTGATGATAATCTTGCACCAGTCATAGTTTACCATCCTTGTTATTGATGAAAAGGAATGGTGATGCTAGGGGAGATTTGGATGGACATATATATCCCCTTGTTGTCATATTGTCAAGGAAAGTGTCCAAAGCAACTTGTTCTGTATGATTCAGAAGATAAATTCTACAATTGTTGACAGGGATAGTGTCAGGTTTCAAGTCAATAGCATGATCCCATTGTCAGAGGGGGGAGAGTGTGAGAAATGACTTCATCAAAGACAGAGTAGAACCTGTGAAATTTGGATGGAATAGATGGATGGGGAGATGAAGAAGTGGTGATGTTATAGAATCAGTCTTCTTCAAAGAATCCCATGTATACTTGATCATCAGTTTCAAGGGGTAAACCAGCAGAAAAGGAAAGACCATGGGTTTTATGTGCTATTCTTTGTTGAGGACATATGGGAGCTGGTTGGCATTGAGAGAATCAAAAGCATGATTTGCACCAATCTACTTCAGGATTGTGTTGGATAAGTCAATGGTGTCCTAAAACTATATATCATCTTGTGATGGAATCTGGGCAGCATAGAAATGGAACAAGCAGCATGACATAGAAAAGATAGGCATCTAGCCCAAGATGTATGAGGGCAGCCATAATGGTGCTAAGAGCAGCCTATTGGATGGTATTAGGGATTGTTCAATGTGGTACTCCTGGCAACAAGGTGGTTGTAATAGGCAATGTAAACATTCCTAATGATGATAAAGATTTGGGTCAACAAGATAGTGATGAGGATGATACCACTGATGACTAAACAAGGATCCAGTGTGACAAGTTGAGGATGTCTTAGTGATGCTCAGTGACTTAGAGATCTTAGACTTAGTTCTTAGGGTTGTAAGTGAGAGGAAAGTGAGCTTAGATCAAACACAGTATAGGAGAATGCAAAGTTGACAAGACTGGGGTTTAAGACCACCAGGATTTCAACTACTTATACTAAACACAAGTCCTAAAGATAGTACCAGGTAAATAAGGTTCACAGATCAACAATGATTGTGCAGCAATCAACAAGATCATGTGACTGAGACACATCCATAGTAAGCTAAGAGTATAGTAGCCACAAGTGTGAAGTGAACAAGCAATAAACAAAGGTAAATAAAGATGAAATGAAATGAGTCCTTGCTAATTGTATAGTAATAGTCCTTAGCAAGTAAATGTTATAATAAATAAAAGAAGAGAAAAGATAGAGACACTTCATAGTACTTGGAGTAAAACTCACAGTGCAGTATGTAAATACTGTAGTACTATAAAGGCAAGAGATAGAATCCTGACTATAAGTTGGAGCTAAGCTCACAGCTGTAGTTAATACTATGCTTATAGTAAGTAAGATAAGAGAAAAGAAAGAAGAAAGGAAAAAACCATTATGAGGTGCCAAAGCAAGTGCCTTGTAACACTCATTATGTGATGTGTCACCTGCAACACTTGGTGGGGTCCCCTGACCTGTTGCCCACCTCCCACTTCTGCCTAGAGCTGGCAGCCATCCTTGATTGGCCAGTGGAGAACATCCCAGGTGGGTGTAAACATGTTGGGCATCCCCCCATCAAAGAACCATGACCTTTCAGGGGCTGAGGCAGGGTGGGCAGCAGTGTGTTGGGCCCAATAGTGGGCTTCCTTGTGGATGCAGGTGAGGTCTTCCTGGGCCACCAGGTTCATGTGAAGGAGGAACTTTCATCCCTCCTCCCAGGTGACGAAGTTTGCATTGAGGTACTCAATGGGGCAGGGGTGGGTGTAGGGGGTGCAGTGTGGGGGTTGGAGCATTGAGCCTGATGGTGGCCATGTTGGTGGCAGTGGAAGCATACCCCCCTGGTAGGGGCAGGGGCTGGGGAGGGTGAGGGTGAGGTCCAGGCCTCCACATGATGGTGGGTTGCAGGCCACCAGCCCATGGAGGGGTTTCCCCAGGAGGCTGCTGGGGAGGTGGGGGCCATGATGAGGCCCAGGAGAGAGGTGGGGGCACTGGTGATACAGTCCTCAAGAGAGGATGGGCCATGTGCCAGGCTGAATGGGAATAGACTTGGGAGGGCAGGCAAAACTGGAGATAATTCCAGCTTTTAGGGTGAGGAGGCCACTGTGGCCTCAGGGTAGGGGGTGGTGGGGCAGTGGATGAAAGGGATAACCCCCTGGGGGATGGGCCAGGGGGCAGAGAGTCCTATTTGAATGGAGAGGGAGCTTGGTGGTGGAGGGGGTAGTGTGGCAGCATCAGACAGGCAGAGGGCCATCAGGGTGGTGGTGGTGGTGGCATCCTCCTTGGTGAATGGGAGGGGGGAGGAACAATGGCAGGTGGGGGAGGCAAGGAGGGAGAAAGAGGAGAGTGGGGATGAGAATGCTGAGGACAGGGGCAGGGACAACATGGGGAATGTGGGGGTGGTTGTTGGGTGATGACAATTTTGGAGCAAGATGATTTGCTTAAGTATGGGTGAGGGGTGTGGTCAGGTGATCCCTGAATGTCAATAAGTCTATTCCCAGGCTGCACAGTGGTCTAGGCATGCTAGGTTTTCATTTGTGGAAGTTGTCTATTGCTCATTGTGCATGTCTCAAATTTCCCTGTGGTTCCCATGTGTTGTCTGATTTGGGGTATCCCTTCCATTTGACATGATATTGGAGTTGCCCATTGTTCTGTACCCTTGAGCTGATGACCATTTCCACTGCAAACTCTGTTTTGCCTTTGACTATCTCTGGGGGTGGTTTCATATAGCTGGGGCTGTGTTCAGGTGTTTCCTTGAATGGTGTGAGAAGTGTGATGTGAAACATGGGATGAATCTTCCATTTCAGTGGCAATTTGAGCTGATAGGTGACAGATCCAAGGACTTCTTTGACAGGGAAGGGTCCAAACCATTTTGGGGCTAGTTTCATTTTTGGGTATTGGAGTTTGAGGTTTTTTCCATCTAACCATACTTGATTGCCTTCTTTATATGTGATAAAGGTAGTTCCATGCTTATTGCATGAATCTTCAGTAATCCAATTGGTAAGTTTCTGCTTGCTGTTACTTCTTCTCATATGTTCTGGATATGTTGGAGTTGATTTTCTGCATCTGGTGCATGTGTGGTGATTGGTTTGATTGTGAATTGGGGTTGTATCCCATGAGGATTTCAAATGGGGATTTTCATGTAGTGGAATGAATGCAATTATTGTGTGAGAATTCTGCAAATGGACATAGTTCAAGCCAATTTGCTGGGGATTGATCTCAGAGGTATTGTTCTATTTCTTGGGTAACATATTCTGTCTCCCCATCAGATTGTGGATGATAGGTGGTGGACATTGCCAATGTTATTCCTAATACTTTCCAGATTTCTTGGGTGACTTAAGATGCAAATTGGGGTCCTCTGGGCTGAATTGTTTCCAGGCATGATCTAAGAATAGTTGTGCAGTTTCTGAGGTGGTGATGGTTTATTTGCATGGGGTAATGATAATAGCTTTTGAGAATTTGTTGACTATGATGTTCATTGAGTCATATCCATTTACTTCTGGAAGGTCTGTTATGAAATATGTGGTAACATGTTGCCATGGTTCATTTGGTGTCTGTGGGTATTAGCAGAGCTTTGGTGGGGTGTGTGATATTCTTGGTTGATTGGCATGTTGCACATCCTTCTATGTATGCTTTGATGGATAAGGACATTCCTGGCCACCAGTAATCTCATTGGATGAGTTCATACTGTTGAATATCTGTGTGCATGTTGTTTCGTTCAGCTTCCTTACTTTACCTACTCTTTACATACACATTACACATACATCTTTTCAGCCACCTCATCAGACTTCTTATACTCCCACCCCACACTACATTCCAGGACAATGTGCATCTCTCACATATTTGGGTACTCTTGTTCTCTACTATTTACTCTCCACTCCAACCTTACCATGTTGGTACTATATAAGATGGGCACTTCACTATACAAGCTCCTCAGATGTCTTACAACTAGTCTGAGTGGGTTCTCTCTTACCCCATCTTATTCTCTTTCTCATACTCCCCTGCAGCTCTCTCCCTCTTGCATGTGGCACCTACTCTGTCCACACTTATCTCTTGCTGCTGCAGCTATGACTGCCATTGTGTCTCTATTGGAACTTATCTCATTATATATCATCTTATTCATTGTCTGCCATAGCCTGCACATACACATACATCTTCCATCTTCCTGGGTGTCTGGCAGGTGTTGAATCATGGTGAGTACATACTACTTCTTTTTGAAGTTCCTTGTTATCAGGGATGTAGATCTTTCCATGGAAGAGGAGTAGTTCATCTTCATAGTTCCATTCTTGGATCCCTTGGGTTAATTTCCAAGGTCCTAGGTTCTTGATCTTCTGGAATGTTTCTCATGACAGTGTATCTGATTTGAGTTGTTCAATGATTTGTTGTTTGATTGTTTTTGATCTAGTGGGTGTTAAGTGTCTTCCTGTGGCATTTATGCAAAATACTTTTGGACTTAACACTGTAATGTTGGAGTTATCCCCTCCTCATGGTCTGGCCTCCTGGTCAGACAATCAGCTTTATTGAGGGTACCAGGATGGTGTAAAATTGAAAAGTTGAAGCAAGACAGGAATAAGCTCCAATGGGCTTGTTGGCAGTTAAGTTGTTTAGCCATAGAAAAGTATTTGAGATTCTTGTGATCAGACCAGATTTCAATAGGGTGTGGGCTTCCTTCAAGGTAGTGACACCACATTTTGAGGGCATGGGTAATTGTGAGGAGTTCTTTATTGTAAATGACATAGTTACATTCAGGGGGGGTCATTTGTTTTGATAAGAAGGCAACAGGGTGCCAGTGGGAATCTGGTCCTTGTTGGGACAAGATAACACCATAATTGAAAACTGATGCATCAGTTTTGAGTCTGAATGGAGTGTCAAAATCTGGTATCAGGAGAACTGGGGTAGTGGTAAACATGTGTTTCAATTGTTCAAATGTGGATTGTCATGTGTTGGTCCATTCCCAAGGTTGGTCTTTACATATCAATTCCATGAGAGGTTTGGTCATTTTAGTGAAGTCTTTGATGAGGTGTTGATAGAAATTTCCAAAACCTAAAAATGATTGGATGTCTTTAACCTTTTTGGGAATAGGCCAGTTGGTAATTGCCAATAGTTTGGCAGGGTCCATGTGAATTTGATCATGTGAAATGATCATTCCAAGGTATTCAATGGATTCCTTTTTGACAAAGCATTTTTCCAGTTTAAGGAATAGGTCTTCATCAATAAGGTGTTGCAGTACTTGGCAAACTAGCTTCCAATATTCTGATAGATTGTTTGAGAAGATGAGGATGTCATCCATGTATATGATGACATGTCCCATGGTAATAAGGTTGTCAAATATGGCATTTATCATTGATTGGAATGTAGCTGGGGAATTCTGGAGACCAAAGAACATTATGGTCAGTTCCCATAATTTTCTGTTGACTATGAATGCAGCTTTGTGTTCATCTCCATCTTTGATGTGTACATTGTTGTATCTCCATCAGAGATCGAGTTTGGTAAAAATAGTTGCACCTTTCAGTTTGTCAATAAGTTCTGGAATAAGCAGTAGAGGATAATTGTTGGCAATGGTTCTTAATCTCTGATAATCCTGACAGGGATGTGATTTGCCATCTTTTTTCCCAACAAAGAAGAAAGGGGCTGCCCAGGGAGAGTTAGATGGTTGAATGTACCCTTTTTTGCTATTTTTGGATATAAATGTGTGAAGCACTTCTTGTTGTTTGTTGTTGATGGGGTATGCCTTTCCAGCATATGGTTCTATTCCAGGTTTCAGACTGATTGCATGATCCCATGAGTGTCATTTTGGTAATTGAGTAGCTGCTTCTTCATTAAAAAATGTCCCTTGATCAGTTATACAAAATTTATTTGTTTCTATATGTGGTTCCTTAGATGTCTTCTTGATTTGTAGAGTGATATGACACACATGTGTGATATCTCCACCAATGTTCTTTGTTCCATCAATATTTTATACCAGTATGTGTCATTTGAGTTTCTGGGTGGGTAATCAATGTAGATGTATGAAATCTTGATGAATTAAGATTCTAGTTGCTCCACTATCAATGAGGGCTTGAGTGGCAACTGTCTGATTCCCTACAGAGATCTTGACAGGAATTCAAATGGATGGGGACCCATTATATTTTGAAAAGATATATACAGTTCTTTGTCCATGTTTGAGTTCCTGCTTGAAATGTCCATAATTGAATCAGCTACTCCTTTGTCCATCACTGACTTAGGAGGCTTGAAATTTCTTGGTGATCTCGAATAGATCTTGTATCTCTGCTTTATCTCCATCTGATAAGTGCATGAAAGCATGAGAGATGGTAACCATGGGATGTTCTTTGTTGTTATGTTCTTGAGTTCCCCTTACAGTGTAAGCAGGCTTGGGTGTTCTGTAAGGTTGGTCATGTTTGACCTTGCATTCTCTGCTGAAATGTCCTTTGATACCACATCTGAAACAAGCTCCTTCTTGTTTGCTTTTGTCATATTCTTCATCCAATAATCTTCCATTTCCAGTAAACCCTGCATGTGTGAATACTTCTCTTTGGGATGTTTCCATGGCAGAGAGATCTTCTGTTGTGCATATAGTCCATGGGTTTAATTTCCATCAGCATGATTTTTTATCCCATTTGAGTAAACCATCAGGGTAAAGGAATCATCTGCCTTGTCCAGATTTCAGACTGTTCTGGAAGTTGTTGTTAGACCAGTTTTGGTCTAGCCTGATGGTGATTTCTTGCCAGTCCTTCAAAGTTTCTGGTAGTTTGTCCCTGGTCATCATGATGGTAACCTTGATATCTTTTCTAAGACTGTTCTTGAATTTCTTGATGTTGGTTCTGTCATTATAACCTGTGGTGTTGGAAATGGAGTTAAATACTGTGATGTATTCCAAAGTGGTGCCTCTTCCCTGAACTAATCTATAGCATGATAATTCACCTTCATTACTCAGGTAGAATTTGGCTGCAAATTGTTCCTCAAATCATGTCCAATCAGGCATTGAAGTCATGAGGGCCATAGGTGCCATCTTGAAAATGGTCAGGATGATGAGTGAGATGATGTGAGCAATGAACAACAGGTATGCCATCATTGAGAAGAGCTGCACAGGCTTGCTGATGACCAAATGTGTGTTGAGCAGGCACATGCCAGTGAGGCTGCTCAACCAGGGCAATTGGCTTGGCATGATGGATGCATTGTGCATGCTGGCATGCAGGTATGGCAGAGAGTGCAGGGGCCTGGGGTGTTGTCACCAGTGGAGGCACAGTGGTCAGTCCATCATCAGCCTCATCATTGTCTGGAGTGGGCCCAGTGCCAGAAGCAAGGGGAGTGCTAAGAGCAGCCTATTGGATGGTCTTAGGGAAGGTTTGTGATAACTATACCCCTGGTAACGAGGTAGTTGTTGTGTGCTTGATACACATAGTAGATGTTCTGAATGACAATGAAGAATGGGATCAATGAGATAGTGATGAGGATGATACCACCCATGACTAATTGAGGATCCAGGGTGATGAGTTTAGGATGTCTTAGCAACACTTAGTGACTTAGAAATCTTAGACTTAGTTCTTAGAAGGTGAAGTGAGTTGATAGTGAGCTTAGATCAAGCAGAGTATAGGAGAATCCCTAGATTGTGAAGTTGACAAGACTGGGGTTTGAGACCACCAGTCTTTCAACTACTTATACAAAACTGGGTGTTCTAAAGATAGTACAGTAATAAGATTCACTGATCAATGATGATTGCACAGCAATCAACAAGATCATGTGACTAAATATGTATCCATAGTAAACTAAGTAAATAGCCATAAGTATGAGTGAAATGAGAGATAAACAAAGATAAATAAAGACAAAAGAAGATGAGTCCTTGCTAATTGTGTAGTAATAGTCCTTGGCAAGTAAATATGAATAAAGAAAGAAAGATAAAGATGAAGACACTTTATAGTACTTGGAGTAAAACTCACAGTGCAGTATGTAAATACTGTAGTACTATAAAGGAGAAAAGAGATAAAGTCTTTACTAATAGAGTGGAGCTAAGCTCACAGCTGTAGTAAGACTATGCTCTAGAAGTAAGTAAGATAAAAAAGAAAAGAAAAAAAAGAAAAAGAAAACCATTACAAGGTGCCAAACCATGTGCCTCATAACAGGGAGGTGTGTGAGGAGCATTGGAGTTAAGATGAGGAGTGGGACCTGACTGAACAGGTGGAGGACAAGGAAGGGCAGAGTGTGGCATTGCCAGAGGTGAGTTATCATTGTCAGCATCAGAGTTGGAGTTGGATGCAGGCAGCACAGGAGGTGGAAAAAGGTCATAGACAGTGGGAGAAGTGGCAGCACCAACTGCAGGAAAAGAGCCTTTGTCAAAGATGACCTCCCAGCTGGTGACAATGGCTCAGCACATCCTGTCCCAGAAAAGCCAACCTTTGGTCCCAGACTGATACCCTATGAAGGTGAGAGGCTGTGATCACTTATCCAGCTTTGTGCACTGATGCTTAGGGACCTTGACCCAGGCTCTGCATCCAAAAACATGGAGACATGAGACATTGGGGACATCAGGAGATGGAGACCACAGGGCTGTGGGGGTGGACCAACCCAGATGATGAGCAGGGGAGAGATTGTACATATGGATGGTGTTATGTATGGCAAATTCCCAGAGACCATGGGATAGGCCAGCATGTGAGGCCGACGCTATGTCGAAGCCGAACAACTGAAGAAAAGACTAAATCAACAAAAAGGACAATCGCGCTTTGACTAGCGGATATCCCAGATGATATTAGCATATAGTAAAGAGAGAGAATAACTGGTACTGTACCTAGCGGATATCCCAGATGATCAGAACTGGAGAATAAACCGCTAGGAGTTGTATGTATATATAGTACCCTGAAGCGTGCACAGACCATGCAGTACAGTATAGGGCCGGAGAATGAGAAAGTAAAGTAATGATGTCATATCTAATAATAGAAGGGACGCGTCACCGCTGACTGAGCTCCGCAGCAACTGTGAGAGAGATTGGTGATACTCCGCAGCAGGTGTGAGAAGGATTGGTGAGCATGCGCAGTAAGTGTGAGAGAATGAATCATAACTAAATATAGAACAGGCCGATCGGAGATCGGACGACATACGCATCATCGGCCGATGAAGACGAAGAGAAAGAATATGTGACCGTGAGAATCGCTTCGATAGATCAGGAGCGATTACAAGATCTATGATGATAGAGACATAAGAAAATAGAGAAAAATGAAGAGAAAAATAGGGAAAATAATAGCGGCCTGACAAATACCCCCTTCTTAAGGCGAGACGTCTCGACGAGCAAAGAATGAAGATGAACATGCATGGCAAATATCTTCGTCTTCGCCTTCCATAGATCTGAAAGGGATGCCAGCAAATAATGATGGAGAAAGAGGGATGATGGAGGAAGACTTGGGTAATTCTTTCAAGTCTTCATATGATTTGGGAGTAATAACTCCATCATCGTCTTCATCTGTGAAGTCATCTTCATTGTCAATAATACCAAAAGGTATTTCCTCATATCCTTCATCAAGAACTGGTGGAGAGGGTGTAGATGTTTCTTCATGAAGTCGTCGCACATAATGTGGTTGAGCCATCATCTCTGGTGAATATTCCATCTGATAAAGGGAATAAATGGCTACCGAATGTATTGCTTGAGGATGTTCTTTATGGTACCTCTTGAGCATATCAGGAACATCTTCCATCAATACTGAAGCAGGTTCCCAAGAATTCTCCTCTGCAGGGTAGTCCTTCCATTTGACCAGATATTGAACTTTACCATGAGAGAGACGACTATTGAGAATTTCTTCAACTTCATATTCTTCAACACCATTCTTGATGATAGGAGGAGGGGGAGGACGGATTTCTCGTTCGATGATGACATCTTTGACATATGGACGGAGTTTGACAATGTGGAAGACTGGATGGATTTTCATCGTCTTGGGGAGTTTGAGACGATACGCATTGTTTGAAAGTACTTCAAGTACTTCATATGGTCCAAGACGTTTATGATCCAATTTCTTCATAGGTCTGCCTGTGTCGATGTTAGTGGCTTCAAGCCACACTTTATCTCCAATGGTATATAGGGGAGTTTTGCCTCTATGTTCATCGTAAAACTTCTTCATATCTTCTGCGGCCTTCTTCAATGACACCTCTGCTTCTTCTCTGATACGTTTGAGCCCTGCTACAAACTTATCCACTGAATCAATCTTGGTAGACATACGAGGTTCGTGGCCCATTCGAGGATCTTGTCCGTAATTCAGCATAAATGGTGAATATTTTGTTGCTGAATGAACACGATTGTTGTACGTGAATTCGGCCATAGGTAACCAACTTGCCCAATCGTTTTGTCGATGGTTTATAAAAATGCGGAAATATTGTTCGATTTCTTGATTAATCCGCTCTGTTTGTCCATCTGTCTGGGGATGATAAGCTGTGGAAGTAGCTGTTTGAATCCCCAATAAACGATTCAATTCGCGCATGACTTGTGACGCAAATTGAGGTCCTCTGTCTGATAATACCTTTTCTGGGAGACCATGATGTTTCCAAACATGATCTCTCATAAGGCGTGCCACTCCTTCTGCTGTAATCGTCTCTGTGGTGGGAATAGCATGAATCATTTTGGTAAAACGATCCATGACCATAAGAATAGAATCATTGCCTTGGCTTTCAGGCAATTTGACAATGAGATCTGTAGAGATAATTTGCCAAGGACGAGATGGGATTTCGTTTGGTGTTAACTCTCCTTGTGGTTTCGTAGGGAAAGTTTTCGTCCTTTGGCATAAGTCACATCCTTTGACATATTTCTCCATGTATGACGCCATGTTTGGGAACCAGAAATGTCTTCGAACCATTTCCAAGGTTTTCTTGTAACCTGGATGTCCTGCAAGGGGTGAATCATGGCAGGTCTTCATCAGTTCAGTGTACATTGTTTCTGGGACGTAAAGTTTCCCATCATAGAAAAGCGTCTTCTTATCGTCTTCACTCCATCGCGTGAATACTGCAGTTTTCCTCAAGTCTGCATCCAACTTGTCCCAAATCTTGTAATCATGGTCTTCTTTTTGTGCGTCCATGATTTTCTTCAAAATAGGAGGGCTAAGTGCTGCAAGGGAAATCTTGTGTTTGAAAAATTCCGGCTTGAGCAAGATGACGTTCTTGTTGTCATCTTCTACCCCCTTCTTATGGTCCGAACGTCTCGAGAGGAGATCAGGGCGAACATTGGTAGACCCCAGTTTGTGAACCATATCGATCTGGAAGCGAGATAAGTAGAGAGACCAACGAGCTTGACGACGATTGAGCTTCTGAGCCATCATGAAGTATTCCAAGTTCTTGTGGTCAGTGATGACCTGAACAGGGTGAATGGAACCTTCAAGGTAGTGACGCCATGCTTCTAAAGCACGGATGACAGCCAACATCTCCTTGTCATATATGTCATAGTTACGCTCAGCAGGAGACAAACCCTTACTGAGGTAAGCAATGGGGTGCCACTTGTTATCCTGTCGAAGCTGTGAAAGAACTGCACCAGTGGCATAACCAGAACTATCCGCTTCAACTCTGAACGGATACTGCTCATCTGGAAAAACCAAAACTGGTTCAGAACACACAGCATCTTGTAAACGAGTGAACGCCAATTGCTGTTCATCATTCCAATGCCACTTGACATCCTTCTGCATAAGTTCATTCAAGGGTTTAGCGATATTGGAGAACCCAAGAATAAAGCGGCGATAGAAATTGCAAAAGCCCAAAAATGAGCAGACATCATGAAGGTTTTGTGGAATTGGCCAGTCTTTGATACCCTGTACCTTGACTGGATCCATAGCAATCTTGTCGAAAGAAATTTTCAGGCCGAGGAAGTCGATAGATGTCTGTTCAAACTCGCATTTCTCTGGTTTGAGATAAAGTTTATTTTCTGCAAGGATTTGAAGGACTTCCTGTGTGACCTTGTGATGTTCTTCCAATGTTGCTGTGAAAATCAAGATGTCGTCCATATAGACTACCACAACTCCTCTGGAGATGAGACCACGGAATAAGTGGTTCATCATTGTCTGGAATGTGGCAGGACTATTGCATAGGCCAAAGAACATAACCAAGGGTTCAAATAAACCTTTGTTAGTGACGAAGGCCGCTTTCCATTCATCACCATCTTTGATCCTAACGTTATTATAGCCCCAACGGACGTCCATCTTGGTGAAATACCGCGCTCCACGGAGTCGATCAATTAATTCCGAAATAAGGGGAAGAGGATAACTATTCTTGATCGTCATGTCGTTGAGCTTACGATAATCTTGAACAGGTCGAAGATCTCCAGATTTCTTTTTGATAAAGAAAAAGGGTGAAGCCATGGGAGATTTTGAAGGACGAATACGACCACTTTTCAGATTTTCTTCAATGAACAACTCCAGTTGTTTTTGTTCGTCCAAGGAAAGATTATAAACTTTGCCAGCTGATGGTTTTGCTCCTGGTTTAAGTTCAATAGCGTGATCCCAAGGACGTCTTGGAGGAAGAGAATCAAAAGCTTCTTTATCAAATACCCGTTTGAAATGATGATACGCTTTGGGTACAATGTCTTCAAAATTCTTCTTCAATTTCTTCTTTTCTGCTTCAATAGCAAGTTCTTGGCTAATGTTTTGAATGGATGCCTCCATTTCCTTCTGGTCAACCATGACCATCAATATCCGATCTCCTTCTTCTTCAGCTGTTATCCTTTCTTCGGCTTCTTGATGTATGGTTCGATTTTGTTGCTTCATCAACTTCTTGTTTGACTTCCAGACTTGTCTGTCGGCCTTGAGTCGTACTTTGCATCTACGAGGGCATCTTGTGAAGTGTATTTTTCCCTGTAACCAGTCAATTTCAGGGTTATGGATTTTCAACCATGATTCTCCAACAAGGATGTTTTTCTTGCCCAGATTACAGACTGCAAAAGTAGCACGTTCAGTGTGACCGTCAATAGTCATAATGAAATCAATCATTTCTTCAATAGATCCTCCTTGATTGAGTGATCCATCAACATTGTAGACTGGAATGGGTTTTGCCAATTTTTTTGTGTTTAAATTGTTTTTCTTGACAAATTCTTTGTCGACATATAATCCGGTAGCCCCTGAATCAAGGAGTGCATCAACTTCTAGAATTGCTCCAGTATCCACTGTTTTGATCTTGAGTTTCATTTCAGGGAAACTGGTGACGTCGAATAGTGTTCTTCGAACATATTCCTTTTTCTCGACAGGAGGAATAACCTGTTGCACTTGAGGCTTCACTTCAGACTGAGAACAAGATGGAACAATGCGTGTTAAATAAATTTGAGTACAAGCATTGAGATGATCAACATCCATGTCATCAGTCTGAAGCATAGAAAACCTATTATAGGACGGCGAACTCGTGCTCAGTTCCCGTCCAACCCAAAACCCGACTGCTGTGCTCCACTCTTTGAGCTATTCGGATCATTCAGCCTAAGACCACGTGCCTGAAACTCCTTCTGCATCTCAGCCAAGAAGTCTGCCTCGTTCAGCACACGCATCTCTTGAAGGGTCCTCGCATTCCCCCTTCTTTGTTGTTGTTGCCCTTGAGGGCGTCTTGGCTCTGGACATTCTCTCGCGAAATGTCCTTCTTTGCCGCAATTGAAGCATAAACGAGGGCGTGGTCCTCTGGCTCTGTCGACATCCATGGGTTCTCCTGCAGGTGTAGCTGTAGGGGTGAATTGACGAGGGACGAAGTTACGCTGTTGTTGCTGTTGTCCCTGTTGTCTCCCATATTGCTGCTGCGTCTGTCTTCTTCCCCAAGTCGACTCGAAATTTTGCATATCCTGATATGCGTACGCCCTGATTCTTGCTCTTCTCATCCATCCTTCTAAGTCA
>QLPN01002888.1:0-11307 GCA_003314395.1 Albatrellus ellisii
TGACTTTGAACGAAGAAATGTCCTGGTTCGCTTGCAACTCGAAAGATATGGATGGTGTACAAAGGCGGGAACGAATCACGTGTAAAAACTGCGTATCTGTGCTTCCACCTCGTCTGGTGTCATCTTGATGTCTACCAACCGAACATCAGTCTGAAAACGACAAGACGTACCTCGCGGCACTGAAACTTACATTTTGATGGATCTAACGTGTTCGGGGTCGCAGCTGAGCGAGGTGGGACGCTAGATCAATCCGAGGAAGCACTCACTCTTGCTAAATTCCTTCTCCCTGTTCTTCTGCACGAACCGCTGCAGACTCGGGACGACGAGCTTGACGACCTCGTCCGCGATCAGCTCGCGGTTCTCCTCATCGTCCTCCAACACGCACGCCAGGCGGTGCCGCTCGCGCACCTCCTCCAGCAAGTCGAAGAACCGCGTGAACTTCTCCTTGGTCGCCGCACGGCTCCCGCTCCCGACCTTGTCCTTGTCGTCCGCGAGCGCCTGCATCAGCGGCGAGAAGTTTGAGTCAAAGTACCCCGCCTTGGCCGTGCGGAAGTTCGACTGGATCATGTCCTGCGTCGGCCGCGACAGCAGCTCAAGCAGCCGCCCGCGCGGCACCAGCAATTCCGCGCGCAGGTATGCAACGTTATTCAGCAGGAAAACAGAGCCGAACGCCGGGCGCCGCTGGGTGCGCGCAAGGGTGCTCAGACTGGCGAGCACCGTCGTAATCACGTCGTCTGCGGTGCAAGGTCAGTCCGCGGTGGTACTCAGGCGTGCGTGTTCACCCACGAATGAAATGCTCCAGGATGACGTGCTGACTGCTGCCCTCTGTGAGCTTCGGCACCTTCGCGACCCGCACGCCGTCCCCCATGCGCCAGTTCCCGTCTCCAAGAGTGACCAATGCGGACTCCACCGCGTCCCGCACCTCGAGAATCTGCTGCATGTACTGCACTGTCTGCGCTCCATATGTGCAAGGCATCAGCATTTGCATTCAGCAGAAGCCGATCCGACGCGTACCGAGACTGAGAAGTCAGCGAGCCCGGTGCCGAGTTCACCACCTTTGCTCAGCGCGGCAAGCTTGATATCGGCGAGCAACTCGGGGAAGCTACGCAAACATACTGCACGCAAGGGGTGCAGAGCGTCCTTGAGCTCGTTCTCCTTGCGTCCGCCCGCACGCTGGGTGATGAGCTCGTCCCAGCGTGGCTGCATCGCCGAGAGGGAGGAGTAGGCAGAGAGCGCGAGGAAGGAGTACTTGTGCAGCGAGCGCTTGATCAGCGTGGACAAGGACGAGCTGGTCGAGTTGAATAGATTGATCAATGGCATTAATAGTGTCTTGTACGTAGACGCGAGAGACTGGCCCGACAGTGGCGCGAGCTCTGTCAGGAGGCTGTATTCCTCCTGTCAAACATCAGCCGGGCACAACGCGTTGTAGTGTGTAGATTAGCTCACATCAAGTACGTCAAGCATATTTCCGACCCATGTGCCAAGCTCGCGCCCCGACAGGATACCGTCGAGGGTCTCTGCACGCTCAACTACCCTCTTTGCATGCATCTCCAGACACTTTCGACCCCAATTGCCGCGCATATCTGCGAAGCCGCGCTGCGCCTCTTTCAAGGTATTGAGAATGGCGGCGGCGGCGGGGTGCGACGGATGGGTGGACGGCAACGGGAGGCTGCGCAGAAAGGCGACAAGGGGCACGAGGGTCGACAACAATGACGGAGGGAACGTAAGGACCTCAAAGTCGGTGCCTGCAGGCGGTGAGCCGGAGGAACCTTCGGCAACCAGCTTGGTAAACATCTGTGCGAGCTTTTTGGCTCCCGTCTCGACGAGACGGGCCTGCGAGGAGACAGCTCGGCAGAACAAACACGGTCTCGGTAACCTGGACTCACAGTATCCCGCGGGTCTCTGTCCATAGAGTTGAATGCTATACTCGCGTTTAGGCGTTCCAAGGCATCTTGGTAGACAGCTAGCTGGCCGGCCTGGGGTCTGGAGAACACTGAGATCGAGAGCTCCTGGACCGCCTACGGTAGTAGGACGACATACCCTCTCAAGATCAACGCTTCCTCTGCAGCAATGCCTTCCTGGTTGCTTGCGACTTCGTCGATCTTCTGTAATGCGCTTTCGATGTCTGGTATCGCTCGTGTCAACATGGATGAATGCGATAAGGCTTGCGTCTGTCGACTCACTGTTGCTCCGTCTCGTTAGGATCTGGGAGGACGAATACAAGGGCAAGATGGTCTTCTCCAATCGGACCAGCCGACCGTCGAAGGTTGACAATATGGCTATGCTGATTCACTGCCTGTACATCCGGGATAGAACAACACACGAATGCGTACAGGTCATACGCTGCGAGATCTGCCGTGTCTTGTTGAGATTCTGCTCTAACTGATGGGTTCTTCAGCGAGGGCATGGAGCAAAGAATAGAGGGAGACTGACGAGTTCGATTTCTGCGGTTTCATCATCCATGGCAGATTGAGAGTAAGGACAGTGTAGTGATGTGTCATCCGCGCCCGTGTCACAACACAACGACTATTTCGTTCTCCGCTTGCCTTTGTTATTCTTCCTTTACATTTTGACCACCTATTGTATTGCAAGTTGTATCTACTGATGGGTGTTTCATGTGTACAAATGTATTCATTGCACCCGCTGGTTGACAAGCACCGACGTCGCTTTTGGAGCAGACGTGAACAGACAATACAGCCTAGAAACGACAGGACTCATTAATGGATGTGCTACTGTCGATGATCTGGAAGAAAAGGTCTGAAAGTATATCACTACCCCACACATTTGATCAGTGACTTCCCAATCTGTTGTTCCACCGCATACCCATATGTTTTGTGCTCCGAATGTCATATTTGTTCTTTCGTTGCAAGATATTGCGAGGTTTGGGAACGTCGTGTGGGGTCACGGCTTGCGTCGTTCAAGGTTGGATTCCGTTACAAAACGCGTGCCGTGCTCATCACCACGCCACAAGCTCATGTGAGCTCGAATGTCGTTGTGATTGTTAGAATTGCAAATGGTGCCTTTCGTATTAGGGTATTAGGCAGCTGCCAACGCGCGAGTTCCAGTTTTATTGTATCCATTTGAAACACACTATCATATATATATTTTGGTTTTCGTCATAGCTTTGTTTCTGTTTGCTATCTGTCTTCTATGTATTTTAGGGTACTGCTTTTTTGTCACTTTTCCCCCAGTCTCTGTGGTTGTCTTTGAGGCTGAGTTGTGATTCTAGAAAGTAGTTGCCCTAGCCTGCTTGTTTACTTTAGTCACAACAGTGACTGTTTGCCTAGTTGCTTCAACATAATTGTGCAACCCACTTAGAGGTGTATTCAAGCAAGCTATGTGATTGCATGTTAAATTGAGGAGCTGAATACAGACCCTAACTGTTGGAACAAATGTTTCTCTAGCACAGAAACACTAACACAAATAACACATCCTGAAGGACAGAACACAGAAACTGAGGGAGAAATCACGAAAGCGTACAATAGGGTTCTACATGGCTTAGAACTAAAAAATATAGTATCATTAAGATGGAAGCAAAGAAAAATAAAAGTACACATTCGAAAGTACAATGTAACCATGCAGCTTACTCACTACACATTCACCTGACATCTGTTCAGTCCACTCCTTACATATGTCAGCTATCTACATCAGGTTATCAGGACTCATCATGTTACCATACTCATTAGGCCACATCTTTTTCTCCTTATTCCTCTCTTCATTTTCTGTATTTTTCCTATATTTATATTTTGCAATAAACAAGGTTATAGGAAGACAGGTGTTCTTCTAACAACAATAAGCACTGATACCAGTCAGTAATTAAGTTAAAGAAGTGTAAAGTAAGATCTCACCTCAGTCTCGAAAATAACATGAGGACTGAGGGAAGAAAAAAGACAGGCTATCGTAAATAAGCTAGATAAACTGCCTGTGGCTTGGAACTATACAGCAGTGGAGTAATTGAGGAAGTAGCAGTAATCATATATTTTCTGCGGAGAGGAGACAAAAGTTTGCGTGCACATCAGCTTCTACCGAGTAGTAAGTCATGCATATACCAGTTTGCAATTCCAACATTATATCCATACTTAGTGGTGGGTAAGTTTGGTTCTGAACTTTGGTTTGAACTTGAACATGGTAGAACTGAACTCAAGGTTCAGTTCTACTCAACACAAGCTCATGAGAACTGAACCTACAGTTTGGTTCTCGGCTCTTCAGAAGTGGTGAAACTGTGAACATGATCAAATACATTCAAACATGTTTGGACTGCATGTCATGTGCAGCACATGATTGATATTTGATTATTGGTATCTGTGGGATTGACTTTCCCTTCACCACTGTCAACTCCCTTTTGAGTGCTGTTGTCCTGGGGCCATAAGAGTGACACAAGGGTATGCATTCTTGATTATCTGACCAAATATTACATTACATTATATCATCACCAGGTACATGCATATGCTCATTGCATTGGGCATTGAAGAAAGTTCTGAATGTTAAATGAAAAATTCTATGCCTACTATGTACTATCCTTTCAACTTCCCTTTTTTATGTGGTCAGAATGGCTAATAAAAAGGCCTACAGGTCAACGAATAGATTTATTGATCCCACCTTGTTTCTCACTCCTTCTGTATGGCTGATCCTTCTGACTCTGGCTGTGCAGTTTGCTTGGATGGCACTATGACAAAGATGATGATTTACCAATTACTCCTGCAAAGCTTCACACTTTCTTCACCAACCAACCCACCCCTGCAGTGATGGTGGCAGGCTCTCATCACTCTGCTCACACTCTCAGGCTCTCTGCTCATGTTGTTGACCCTGACAATGCCATGAATGAGGGTTCTCCATTGACATCAGCATTATCAACAACAGTTGTCAAATGGAAGGCACTTGCATCTGTTCTGTCACATTGTGTCTCTCAAAAGATTCATGTTGATTCTATGGATGAGTATGCCTCCCAAACTGACAATGACAAGCATTCCTCTCATCCACCCCACAATGACTCTGATGAGAAAGGGATGGACAATGTGACAGATGAGTTCAGCACATTGCAAGCCATGGCTGATGCAGATCATGAGGTACATCATTCTATTGAGTAATGTGTTGGCTTCCTGACTCATGACACTGACTAGGCTGCCAACACAAAAACCCAAATGATCCCACTGTGGATATCTGAATTATCTTCAACCATGACAAAGAATACAAACATCCAGATACAGGAAAGATTCAGGATGGCCATTGGTGCAAGATTTGTTTGTGAGTTGTGCACATTTGGGTTGTCATTTCTTAACATCTGTTACATGACAGGGGATATCCCCATGTTGAGAAGAAAGCCTGCTTCTTCATGGGAAGTGTCACTACACTTTGCATGCATGTTGCTTGGTAAGTACAGGATAATATCATCAGGCTGCCCTATTTCACTGACCTTTTCTTTCTTGTTAGCTGTGAGAGTCATGTCAAAGTCTACTGTCAGACTCCTATCACTGACTTTATTCCCTGCCCATTTATTATTTCTTTTCCTTTACTTTCTTTTATGTTTTACTTTTGATATGATTAGATTAGATCATCTTATCTTTTCATCTTATCTTATCTACATCTAATCTTTATCACTTACTGCCCTTACTGCCTCATGGATAGTGGTTTTCACAGATGCTGTGCATCTGTCAGCTGTGCTCCCACACATGCTATGCTTCTACTTACTGTTGACCTGCCCTTAGTTATTGCACCTGGTTTGTGTGTGTTCCATAGTACTATAAGTAATGAGGTAGGTAGATGAATAGACTCCAGCTGGTTCCACACCTTCTTCATGGCTGAGATCTCTCACCCCTTGGCTTTGATCCAAGGCAGCTCCCAATAAGCCCTCTTAAGGAGGCAGGGATAAGTTGGGATTGTGAGGCATTCACTATGATGTCTGTTGTAGGTTTGTCAGTCCTGACATCTACCTGGAGTGGTGCAATGCACTTGGGATCCCTACAAATCCTTGAGCTCTGTTGTGGATCCCAGCTGACAGTAGTGATGGGTTATGTGTCTTTCTTTCTCGTCAATGTTGATCTGATTGTCAGCATCACATAGATTGCATCAAACAGACCTGAACTCCATGATTTCTAGCAAGCCCAGGCAGCCACCATTCAGCATCCCTGGCCTTCTTGATTATTGTTGAACAATTCACTGTATGTCTTTATAATTTCGTTCGGCATCTCTTCCACTCCACCTTTTACCTACATATTACATACATTTCACATTACCACAGTCCTTTGGGACCCTTCTTCATTCACACACCACATTTACTCCAGACGACGTGTGTCCCTCACACATATGGTCATCCTTATACTCTAGGATTTCCTCTCCGCCCCAATTCTCTCACCACTCACTATATAAGACCTACTACACATGCTACATATCCTCAGTTGTTGTCCTTCAGACACTGAGTGAGTACCCACATCATTTCACATCTTATTCTTCCTCTCATCACTACCCTGCAGCTCCATCTTATACATTGTGGCATTGTTCTATTGTCCACACCTCTCCTACGTCGCTGCAGCAATGCTGCTACACTTGTTAACAATGCTAGTCTCATATGTTGTCTGCCATAGCCTGCACAAACAATTATATTGTTGAACTGATTGTGTGTGAAGATGAAGTAAGTACCACATGGCATCTTACAAAACTCAGTTGAGTTTGTCTTCTGTGTCAGGCCACTGTTATTCTCCTTTGTTTTTCCTTCATTTTTCCTATTTTTCTTTATATCTTTACTATGACAGATCTTACAATCACTCCTGATCTATTGAGTGATCCTCATGGTCATGCATTCATCTTGTTCATCTTTATCAGCTGATGATGCATCAGTCATCCAATCTCCAAATTGGCCCATTCTATCTTTAGTTATGACTCATTTTCTCACCATTACTGCAGATGCTCACCAATCCTTCTCACACCTGCTATGGAGTCTCAGTCAGCAATTACACATCCCCTTTATTATTAGGTATGACATCATTACTATACTTTCTCATTCTCCAGCCCTATACTGTACAGCATGGTCTGTGCACTCTTCAGCATACTATATATATGTAGGACTCTTAGTGGTTTATTCCCCAGTTCTGATCATCTGGGATATCCACTAGGTGCAGTAGCCTCTAGTCCCTTCTCTATTCTACCATACTGATTATATATCTGGGATATCCACTAGTCTAAGCATGATTGTCCTGTTGTTATTTAGCTTTCATCAGTTGTTTGGTTTTGACATAGCATTGGCCTCACAATTGATCAGAACTCCTTCCTCTGTCACAACCCTCACCTCTTTCTTCCTCCCCCCTTCCCCATCAGATGTTGCCATCATTTGTGCTATGTCTGCAACCATTTTTATGCAATTGTGCTGACACCCACACCTTGTCTTGCACAAGAACCCTTTCATTGGGTTTATCTCTTTCCTTGCCCTCCTTTTGCTGCCTGTCATCACTGCAAGTGGCAAAAGCATGAAAGTGAGTGTACCTGTAACTTGTGGACACAGGCTTATGTCCCTTGCTCACCCACCTCCACCCTTCAACTCTTGGTTGGACATTATAGTGTTCAACCCATCCACCTCCACCTTGTGCCCAGTGACCTCCTCCATGCACCACTATTGGAACAGTGGACCTCTCAACCTCTCGATCCAGATGCCTGGACATTTGGTGATTGGGAGAAGGCAGCAGATTGGTCTGATCCCTGGGGACTACCAGGAACTTCTTTGGACAGCTTGGGGACCACTTTCCCCTTCTTCATGCTGCCCTCACACTCACTCTAGGACAGAGAAACTCTTAGATGAAGGTCTAAGTGTCAATTTCTATTCTCTTCTTCCTCCTTGTCACCCTTCCCTTGTCTGCTTACATCTATGCCATCACCTTCTTGCCTGGCATGCAAGACATATCATTCAATGAAAAGATAAACTGAACACTAACCATGAATAGTTCCCCTTTTGGTTATTTCCAAATCTGTGTTCTGAAAGGTGGAAAGAAAGAGGAAGACATTGCATTAAGTACCCACATCGATTATTCAGGCAGTTGCTTTACTTTTATTTTACTCATCCACACATCACTCCTCCTCCTGTTCTTATGGAGTTGTCACTGCACCCTGATCACACCTTTCAGATAAAACCTCTGTTGGAGTTAAGGTCAAATGCCCAACCCTGTACATGTGCTACTACACTTCATAACAGAGCTACAATACTTTTGTAGCAGAGTTACAACTCTACAGTAGTTGTGACAGCTCCACATCATGCTATTAGCACTTCACTTAGACAAGGCCTGGTAGCTCAGTGGTTAGAGCACCCACCCAGAGTAAGGGAGGTCCTTGGTTTGAACCCAAGCCAAGTCACTATTTTGGCAATTGTGCATTCTAACATCCTCATCATCACTTTGCATCCTACATCACAGGAGGACCAGAAATGTCTACATACTAGCATAGACATGTTGTTGTTCAAAGTATTTGTGGTATTTCTTTTTGTTGTTTTTATCATCTGCACATTTTATTGAGGAATATAGTGCTTTTCTTGTATGACTGAGTGTGCCATTGACTTGACATTGCTCAATTACAGAAGCACTGGTACCCTCATTGAAATCATCCACTAAGTTGTAGAACAAACTGTCACAAGGACACAGTGATTGTTGGAGTTGGAGACAGCAATCCCCTCCTTATCACAGAGAAGACAGTGAAGAGCCAGAATCACAATCAAGGAATTGATTTGTGAGTTTAGGGGATCAAGAACCTGAATATTCACACTGCTTAGACTTAGCGATCACAGATCTTGGTACAGCCTTAGCAGCAACTCTACAACCTCCATCTGTAGCATTTGCAGCAATGGAACAAGATCAGGATCAACCAACTTTTGTGGAGATGATGAAGATGGTCACAGATGAACAGAAATTGATTTGACAACAACACAACACAGTAACAGATCTTCTGGATTGTTTGTTGAAGAGTGAAGGCACAGGTTCTTATTCAGGGTCAGCAGTAGACCCCTGACCCCATGTCTGCCTCCCCAAGGTTCACATTGCAGAACCACCTCCTTTTGATGGTGACAAAAAGGAATTCCAATTGTTTTTGGATCAAATCTATCTTGTTCTTTGCACACATCCAGAATACAAAGACAATGACAAAACAACAGTGATATTGTCATATATCAAAGGAGGTTATGCAGAAGAATGGAAAAAATGAAATTTGTGACAGATGGAAGCACATCATGTTGAACCACTTTGACATGATGAACCATTTAGAGACTTCGATGGTCTTCTAACATTGATGAAGATAACCTTCAGAGATCATAATGAAGAACAAATGGCTCAGCAGAAGCTGACCACTATTTCACAGGGAAATCAGTATATTGAGGAATACATCACAGAATTCCTCCTCTACAAAACAGCATCAGGATATAATGATGGGGCTTTGATCACATTGTTCAAGAAGGGAATGAATTGTCCTCTTCTCCAATCCTGTCACCTTGAAACCCCAATTCCTTCTGATTTAGATGGATGGTTTTGATGAGCATGAGCATATGCATGGCAGGACATGCAGAATTTTGAAACAACTTGGGGATGAAGACAGCAACAAGGGCTTCAGCAATCCCTTGGCTGACCTCAAGGACAGCAGCAAAATTTTACTTGTTGGGAGTTCACTATGGCTGCTGCTCCCACAGGAGAGCCTATGGATGTTGACCAGGCACAAGGACCATGCCCTTGCCTTTGTTTCAACTGCAGAAAAGAAGGACATTTCACATGAGAATGTCCAGAACCAAGATGTCCTCAGGGACAACAAAGAAGGGGGAATGTGAGGACCCTTCAAGAGATGTGTGCACTGAACAAGGCAGCCTTCTTGGCTGAGATGCAGAAGGAGTTTCAGGCATGTGGTCTTTGGTTAAATGATCCAAACAGCTCAAAGAGTGGAGCTTCACAGTTGGGTTTTGGGTTGGATGGGAACTGAGCACAGGTTCACTGTCCTATAATAGGTTTTCTATGCTTCAGGCTGATGATGTCAGGATCATCAAGCCTATGGCAATGCCTGTAGTGAGACCACAGACTCCTAACTTATCCCTGCCTCCATCAGAGGGCTTAATGGGAGCTGCCCTGTGTTACGAGGCACTTGCTTTGGCACCTCGTAACGATTTCTTTTTCCTTTTTCTTTTTCTTTTTTATCTTACTTACTAGTAAAGTGTAGTATTATTACTACAAGTGTGAGCTTAGCTCCACTTTACTTAGTAAGGACTTATCATTCTTTTATTCTCTTTTATAGTATTTAAGTATTTACATACTTAAGTGTGAGCTTAGCTCCAGATACTATATTAGACTTATCTTTTCTCCTTTATCTTTCTTTTATTTATTATAACATTTACTTGCTAAGGACTATCACTATACAATTAGCAAGGACTCCTATTTTTCGCTCTTATTTACCTTTGTTTATATCAAGTTCACTTCGCGATTGTGGCTGAGCCACTTATATCACATGGACAATTACTTACTGCGCTTTACTGCGCATAGTCGTTTACTTACTGCGCTTTACTGCGCAACCGTACTATAGATAGATCACTAGTCTTGTATAAATAGTTGACAAACTGGCAGTCTTAAACCCCAGTCTTGTCAACTTCGCAATCTAGGGGATTTCCTTATACTGCGCTTGATTTAAGCTCGTTAATCACTCGCTTCACTCTTTCTTCACTAAGTCTAAGAAGTCGACAACCTACTAAGACATCTTACACTAAGTCAAACTGGATCTTTGTATCGTTATCGGCGGAATCATCCTCGTGACCATATTGTTAATCCCACTCTTCATCGTCATTCAGAACCTCTATTACGTTCATCAAGCCAATGTCCAAACCTTGGTTACCAGGAGTAACATATTAGACCTTCCCTAAGACCGTCCATTAGGCCGCTCTTAGCACTTTGACAAGACTCCGCACTCCTCCTAACAACCACACGTGCTTCTAGGAAGCACGTACCATCAACACGGATTCCAATCTCCATGGAGATTATCATCAACAACTCCTCCCTGCCAACGCTATCACATTAGAAGTAACCGACCACTTGTGGCCCGATTACCTCCAATACGACAGCACCAACAAACTCTTTTACAGCAATAACCAACTCGTTTACTTCACTTGTACCAGTCAAGAACCCCAGACAGCATACCATAACAGGTACCCTATCACCACAAATGTACCACTTCTTTCGGCAAATATCCACCGAGAAATCTTGCTAGACACCGACGTCAGTCAACAACATAGACAACTACTCGGAAAACACGTTCCCATCTCACTTGAACAATATACCAATAAAGAAGACGAGTTTACGTTCT
>QLPN01002892.1:0-22874 GCA_003314395.1 Albatrellus ellisii
CTAAAGCCCCCTAAAGCCCGTGCCAGCGCGCGTTGGCGCATGGTTATTCAGAGAAAAGTTCGGTAGACGCCGACGAAGTCACCTTGAAATTGAAATCCTTCTTCTTTGTATCAAACTTAACTGATTTTTCCCTCAAACCAAAACCACATCAAAGATGCAGCAGAAGTAGATATTTTACCGCTATGGCAGCCGTCCTTCCGTATGACTCTCTAGATATCGCGGGCTTCTATAATCTTCTGTCACTGAAAGTCTGGCAAATTTGCTTCCGTCCACGTGAGGGTTGTACTAGCGGAGATTCGCGACGCGGAGTGAGTTTTTTTACCAGCCACTCAGCGCCGCGGTGCGTGTCCGCCGCTTCGCACCATCGTTGTACAATGTCATTCGCCGGGGTATCTCGGCGCACAGCTCTTCATTGGCAATTCTCATTACAATGTCACCACAGGTCCTTTTTTACGCTCCCCAACCTATCCTCTTTGTCGCCGTTCTCGAACGGGCCCAACGACACTCCCGAAACTCAGACATATCATGAACGGAAGATACTTCCGTACGTAGGACGAAAGCTCTCGTCCTGGTCGTCACTCCCCCACCGATCTCACCCTCGTTTCCATCAGCTATACTCGTAGTGAGCTGTACAGAGTTGTCGCAGACGTCGCATCATATTCGAAATTCATACCATTTTGCACCGAATCGCGCATTCTAACGTCGTCTGAGCCTCTCCGTGGGCACTTTGCTTCAGCGACAGCGTCTTCCTCCGGAACACCCAGGCTGCGTCCGTTCAAGATGGAAGCCGAACTGACCGTCGCATTTCTTGCGTTCAAAGAAAGCTATGTTAGCACCGTGACATGTCGCCCATACGAGTCTGTGGAGGTACGTAGCGCATGTACTGCTTGGAATCTTCAATGACATTTATCATTTGTGCAGGCCATTGCGTCCTCGTCAACACCCTTGTTCAAGACTCTCACAACCATATGGCGCCTCCAGCCAGCGTCCTCTCAGTCTCCCCACCCCACTTCCCGGAACCTTACGCAGACACTCCCACCTGCACAGACTTCTTCACGCCAAGCTGTCTCCGATGATCCCCCGGGACCAACCCTTTTGACACTTGACCTTTCTTATGCTTTCGCGAGTCCTGTGCACGCTACAGTATCGGCGGCTTTTTTCGGACAGGTGTCGAAGCTCATGGTCAAGGCTTTTGAGGAACGTTGTCTTGTAGTATATGGACCTGGGTGGAGATGAATCCGATAATTGTTATTCATCATTCATCAGATGGTATTTGGACCCTTCGGATAGTACACGGTCGACGATTTTTACTGGGGAAGATGCCTTGTTTTAATCGACGTTCAGTCCGACTCGATGACTGGGAACGTTCATTAGGGCTTTCAATAATATTGGGACATAATAGAAAATGGACACCCTGTATTGGAGCTCAGGAAGTGAACCTGTGATTGAACCTACTGAACTGATACAATCATGCCATATATAAGCTTATAATTAAAATAATAAACCTACATAACGCGACTGGCTGCCAGCAAGGTTGAGATAACTATGTAGGTACGTACAACAATATGAAGCGCATACGTATAGGTATTGTACCATGTTGTAATGACGCCTATGGCAATCAATAAATCGGCCCAGATATTCCGTGGGAGCCGGTGAATTTGAATTCTCCCCCAGTCACTCCAGCGCACTGTAATGTCTTTGCTGTTGATATACAGGTCATCGTAACTGTAGAAAAATGTGTTAAATAAAGAATCATTTTGTCCAATACAGAACCGCTGCGTACCGAGCAGAGCCCACAACGCGGCCCATATATTTCTCGAACTCATTGGTGGGAATTTTCTTCATCTTCCAGGTGGATGGACCGCAAAGGCCAAAGGGCGCCCCAAAGTTCTCAAGATCGGGACATATGCCATCGTACACCCACTTGGCAGCCCCCCGTCTTGCAACTTGGTTTCCACTGCGCGTCATCGCATGGTAGCGAATTTTTATAGTAGCGTTGATTAATGAAGGATCGAGAACTCGCCGATATCTTTTTTTTTTTTTTTGATACCGCTCATGGCCGCTCTAGTGCGGCCGCATTCAATTTCTCGGGGGATTTCGCGGACGGTAGTACCAGGCACCTACACCGCTTCTAGCAGTATTGTTCAAGCTACTTTTTACAGCCGTCAAAGCATCCTCAAGCTGTCGCGCATACGCAGCCAAAGTGACGACCGCGTCATCTCCCAATGCATTCAGGTTGGTCTGGTCCTTCTACGCAATATTTGCAGGATCGATTGTGGCACGTAATGTGGCAGCGACTTGTAAAAGTAATAAATTGTCAGATGTGGGGATGTGAGTATAATGGATGCAGTAGGGCCATTAGGACTCAGATGTCGGTCAGGAGTGGAAATGAGCCAGGGAACACCGCAACATCGAGTGACAGAAACGATCGGCTGCTTCAGAATCAAGAAAACATACGAAATTCTACAGCCTTTGCAGAGCACCACAAGAACAGTAGCTGAATTTACTTTGTGAAAAGCTGGGTTGCATAAATCAATATTCGAACCAAGACCTGAGCCTCGACCAGTAGCCTGAGACATCCAGGTGTGTCTAAAAACTACAACATCATCTGAACACAGCGGCTCGAGTGCATATCGACTGAAACCTTTCTTGAGCTTCATCGTCTGGGACAGTACTCGCACACCACACCTCATAACACATTGCAAGCATGTCCAGTCTGCATCGCAGCACAACTTCGTATGAGCACTCGGACTTCCTTTCTAGCATCGTGCTCGCACCAGCTCACGCCGGATCACCATCCCGAAGCGGTCACACTAGCCAGCACAATGGCCTACAAGACGCTGCACGGCGCGAGGAAGGCTCTGCAGAGCTTACGCAGCGCGATGTATTTCAATTCGCAGCGCCTCCTTGTGTCTTTGTCTGCCTCCTTGCCATAGGAGCAGTGGGGTTACGCGCGCACCTGGCACCTCCCTTGCCCGAAGTGCCGCAAGAACTAGTAGGAAAAGTCAAGGTGGTGATAAAGACGGCGTCCGTGATGGATAGTGTGCTGCTGTGGGGAGAGAAGACATGGCCGACAGGGATTAGGGGGCTCTGGACGATATTGGGTGTATGTGCTGTCGCGCTGTGCGTGCTGAGACTAGTTATATGGATTATTATGACGGCTCTGGAGGAGATGACGGGAATGGGACAGGGTGCGGGTGCTGGGAGGATGAGAATTGGAGAAGATGGGGAGAATGTTGTAATGAATGAAAGGAGGATGTTGTCTGGGTTATTCACATAATGTAGTGGCGGCGACGGGAGAAAGCCGGTGTAAGGCTGCGTGATAATTGAAGGCGGCCTCCGCACCTTGCACATCCTCTCCCACTCCCATGTCCACAGATTCTGAATCATATCTCGCCGTTCTCAAGGCCTCGTATAGCTACTCTCCGCAATCAGAAGATGAGATTGAAATACTCGAAGACCAGATACTTCTCTTGATTGACAAGACAGACGAAGAGTGCGACCGTGTCATATTTCTCCCAGCCAACCTTTATTCATTCAGATCCTGCCCAGCTGGTGGAAGGTCAAGATCAAAGGCGACTCTCCTGATGAGGAGGGTCTCACTGGCCTCGTTCCTGCAGGATATGTCGAACAGGTATCTTGCGCCTCATCACTCCTCCGAACCCTCCTGCAACTTTTCTCTGCAGGCAGTGCACACATCTCAGGTCAAAGTACAATACGACTATGATGCTACCGCTCAAGGGGAGCTATCTGTCAAGGAAGACCAGGTCCTGTTCGCGTTTGGCCTGGAGGAAGCCGGCTGGTTGCTCGTGCAAGCTAAAGAAGGCGACAATGCTGGCTATGTCCCTGCGAATTACGTTGAAGAGGTCTGCAATGCTATACATTCTGCTTGTTCGGGTCTGCGTCTGACTGGTCCGATTCAACAAAGGTGACAGGAGACGGAGCCTCAGCACCCACTCCGCCCACATCTGCACCGGAACAAGTACGCATCATCTGTTGTTCATTCACAATTCTTTTTCTATGCCCCCACCTTGTTCTGTTTTGCTCATCATGGCTCAGCCTCCTCGCGCAGCCCGGCCTGCCAGTATCTACGTTGATCCCGCGGAGCTTGTTGCTGCGACTGCATCGAAAGTCAAAGCGGATGACATCAAGACTTGGTCAATCACTGAGATTGACAAGAAGGGGAAAAAGAAGAAGGGAACGCTCGGAGTTGGCAACAGTGCTATCTTCTTCGCGAGCGAGTCGGACAAGGTGTGTGTTCTCCATCCTCTTTCCTTAGTATCGGCATCATATGAGCTAAGTCGCGGCTCGATCTTTGTCGCATTTCCCGCGACTCTAGACACCCGTCCAGAAATGGTCGACGGTAGATATCACATCAGCAAAGATCGACAAGTCAAAGCACGTCCTGATTGATCTCGGCGGTGCGGCACCCATCAGCTTGCATTTCAACGCCGGTTCGAAGGATACAGCCGAGGCTATTATTTCTAAACTCGAATCTTCTCGGGCCATAGCCAGCGCGCCATCAGGATCCCCCACCTCTGTCCGTGCCTCCTCTCCTGATGCCGCGACGGAGATGCCCCAGTCAATTCCTCTATCGCTCCGCGTGGAGCCGGCTTTGAGTCCAAGTAAGAAGGGCGTGCACTTCTCGGAGCTTAGTCCCGCAATCATACCGCCTCGGGAACCTTCTGACTCTGGGGACGAAGCGGATGAGTCCGAGAGTCCTAATGGGCATGTAGTTGAAGCAGATGTCGCTGAGGTTCATGGGCAAGAAGCCATTGTGCTGTATGACTTCCGCGCGCAAGGGGACGATGAGCTTACAGTTATAGAAGGCGAGCAGCTGTGGATCGTCGAGCGCGACGGAGATGAGTGGTGGAAGTGCAGAAATGCGAGAGGTGAAGAGGGTGTCGTCCCTGCGTCCTATATGGAGGTGAGCATTTTGCCGTTCGAATGAGATCTTTGTCTTTGACATCGTCAACGGAATCACCCACATAGCCCTCGTGCACCGACGTGGCCTCTAACGCCGCGCCCGTACAAGCTACTGCTGCTGCTGCTGCTGCTGCTGCTGCCTCCGCATCAGACGATGATGGCGACACTGCTGCAAGGGAAGCGGAGGCGCGCGCTGACGCGGAACGGGCTGAGCGGGAGAGGGAGGAGCAGGAGCGTGAACGTCAGCGTAAGGAGAAGGAGCAGGAGCGCCGTGCGAAGACTGCTGCTGCTGCCGCAGCAGAGCGAAAGCGCAAAGAGAAGGAGAGGGAAGCACGTGAAAGAGAACGTGAGTTAGAGAAGGAACGTGAGAAGGAGCAGGCTGCGGCGGCGGCGGCGGAAGCAGCGGAAGCAGCGGAAGCAGCAACGGTGGCGGCGGCGGCAGCAGCAGCCCAAGGCGAAGAGGAGAGACACCAGTCGGATAGGCAAAGCAGGACGACTTCCCATCCGACGTGAGTTGTCTTTTCCCTCTCAAGTGATGGTTGTCGTCATGATTGGCTACAGATCGAGCAAACCGAAGTCATCGTCTGGTCGTTCTAGCGAGAAACGTAGGTCGCCCATATCTTCCTCATCTGATTGCGGCTAATCTCGGAGTGTGACAGGCGGACCTCCCATGGGCAAGACGAGAGTGTGGCACGATCGCACCGGTCAGTTCCGTGTTGAGGCTGCATTCCTGGGCTACAAGGATGGCATGATCAAGTTGCACAAGGTCAATGGCGTTGTTATCGAAGTACCCTCTGAGAAAATGTCCATGGAGGACCTCCAGTTCATCGATAAGCTCTCGAAATCGAACAAACAATCCTCAAATACATCCGTGGCCGGAGCTCGGCCCATGTCTGACGAAGATGATCAGCCTCTTGCCCTTCGCCGCGATTCCTTGCTGCCCGAGGCACGCCGCGGGACGCCTACACGCGCAGCAGCACCGGCGAAGAAAGGTCTGACTATCGACTGGTTTGAGTTCTTCCTCAACGCGGGGTGCGATATCGACGACTGCACCCGGTATGCATCTGCGTTTGAGCGTGACAAGATCGATGAAGCAATCCTCCCCGATATCACCGAAGGTACTCTGCGGTCGCTCGGTCTCCGTGAAGGTGACATCATCCGCGTCAACAAAGCCATCGAGCAACGTAAGCCAAAGACTCAAGCCAAGTTAGATGTGGAGCAAATCCGACGCGACGAAGAGTTGGCCCGGCAGCTGCAGAATGACACTGGTCCGCTCAAACCTGTTGGACCTGCTCCCAACTTGTTTTCAGGCCCAGGAGGTGCTCTCAAAACAACACGAAGAGGACGCCCACAGCCAAGCAAGAGTGTTCCGCCGACGTCCGTCGACATCAACGCCATCTCTACTGCGTCTGACCAGATTCAGCGCACAACAACACCCCAGACTCAGAGTCCCATTGGTGTACTAACGACATCACCTGTGCAGGTGCCTTCTCGCACCGGATCGGCAGTAGCGAGTGGGTTTGATGACGACGCTTGGACGAATAGGCCTAGCTCGACCAAGCCGCTTGCGTCCAGTCCTGCCGCTGTCACTCCACGTGCACCTTCTGCGCCTCCCTCACAGACAGTAGCTCCACCCATGCCTCCTGTGCCACCTATCCCAGCAGCTGCGAATGTTGCTGTGGACACCTCTGCTGCTTCATCCCGGCAGTCGACGGGCACTAGTCTGGCGAAGACGACCGAGTCGGATATTTTCGAGCAGCTTTCACGTCTCAGTCAATTGCGCGTGCAACAGCCGTCTTCAACGCCCTCAGCCGCTGCTTCTGCGAGCACGCCATCACCGGCGATCGTCTCTCCTCCGGCCAGCTATAATGCAGGTCTTGGGATGGGTTCGTCGCCTGTACCACTTGGGCAGCACCTTCAGAGTCAGCAGACCGGCCTGCTTCCTGCGCCTCAGCCGCTCACAAACGGGCCTCGTGGTCCTTATGCACCTGTTCCTGCGAACCAGGCACTGTTGCAGCCGCTGATACCCACCACAACGGGCTTCAACGGCTTCGTTCCCACACGGGTCTCCACCGCATCTCCGTTCCAGCAGTCTTCCAGATCTCTTCTATCGACCCAATTCCAGCAGCAGCCTTCTTTCATCTCTGCTCAGCCAACCGGATTGTCCCCGACCCATATGCTTCCGCAGCAGACTGGGCTGCCTATGTCACAGCCCATGTTGCCCCAGCAGACTGGGTTCCCCATCACGGGTCCACTTGCATCACAGCCGACAGGCTATGGCGGCAGTCCGTTCGGCGGGCCGATGTCTGTGCAAACCAACTCTTTGGGATCGGTCCAGCCTAGTCGGTCGTCTTTCTCGTACCGTTGATATGAGGCATGCTGAGCACGTATGTTGCAGATCCTACAGGCTTCGTGCCCAGCTATGGCCGCTCGCTGAGCAACGGCATCAATTCGGCGCCGCCTACTGCCGCGCCTCTGACTAGAGACACATCTCCGGCCAACATCTTTGCTCAGATGAAGGCAGGCACCTTTGCCAATGATTCTGCGCCACAGCCCGCCGGTGAGTACTTTGTACCTTATGCCTTTTTCATGTTCTTATCAGAAATGCTCGTGGGGCGGCTGTAGATAGGTACGATGGTCTTCGGACGAATCGTGAGTAGCCGAGATTTCAAGGGTTTAGCCATTTGCTGATGCTGTGTTCATTCTAGCATCGCCCTTGACTGCACAACCTACGGGTTGGGGATATCCTAGCTTCCCTGGGGCATACCCAGGCTACCAACATTGAGCCCCGAACCGTTTTTACTTTTCCCGTCTCTACTTTTTCTTCATTCCTCTGCATTGGCTTTTACCTGCTTTCTCGCTGTCATTACATAATTGGAATTCATGCGTGCCTGAGGAGAGTTATAATAAAATGTAAGAATGAAGCGGAGGCATTGTGTATTATGACGGGCTATATGATACGCTGCACTACTCCGACGCGAACAAAGTATTGCCGAAGTTCTTCTCGTATCGCTGCAGAAGTATCCCGGGCGACCAATTCAGTAACTAGTGGGTAGATCGCAGAAAAATATCTCGTGAACTGGGTAGGATTTCCAAGATCAGTTAGGGGATGGAGTGAGTTGCCAGGGCAGGGACTCACTGCTTTGTCATCGAAACGGCCGAAGCCTTGCAGAAGCTCTTCTACGACAGGAGTCCATGCCGTGATATTCTTGGCCTGCGTATCCGACCGCAGCTTAGTATAGTCCAGGAGAACCCCAAGACCCAGTCTATATAAGTTGCGAATCCACCACCATAAGCTGCTTCCCTGGCGTGAGTTGTGACGCGGACTCACGCTAGTAATCGGTCGGCAACTTGCACAGCTTGATGTTCTTCTAGTCGAGGGTCGTAGTACATCCGTATTAAGACATGGACAAGAGTCGCTGCACTACTAGACTCCTGTTTTAAGAGATTGGGCAGATGCTTCATGAAGCCTAAGCGAAAGTTAGCAACGGTCCTTCGAATAATAGACGGCAGGAACCACGGACCGACTTTCCAGAGGCTTGTACGAAGGTCCTTATCGTCGTTAAAGGACCGCGCAAACTGGTAGCTGTGGTCCAGAACGCCCATCAGACTCAGAAGGTTTTTAGGAGGCATCGTGTTGTAGACTTCATCGTTGCGGAGAAGATCGTTGGTGGTCTCAATAAGCAACAACTGAAGTACGCATTTGACGATGATTTGCTTGAATATTCGTCGGCGGTCATTGAGCGACGTCTTGGCACTCATCTGTGTCTCGAGGTGTGACGGTGATAAAGGAGCAGGTAAAATAGCTTGGCCATCAGAATCTACATCTCATTTAAGTCGATGTAGGGCCAAGTAAGATAAGGGTGCATACCGTAGGAATCCTGGGGCTCTGGCGAGGAACTCGCAATCTCAACCCGGAGACTCTCATCGAACAACTGATGGGGCGTCGTAGTTCTAAAAAGTTTTTTAAATGTTTCTTCCACGCGTTCCCATCGGGCAGGACTGAGCTTCTTGACGTTGCTCTCCAGCAGCTGCTGTAGACATGATGTACCGATGCGAGCAAGGGTGTCATTTTCTGTGTAGAGTTGCCTCATAAGCACTGATATAACATGGGCGAAACAATACACACCTTGACAAATGCAAACGCAAAGCAAATCCAGAAGGCCGTCCAAGAATCGCTCCAATATCTCAAAGTAAAAGGTGTAAAGGTCCATTAGATCCCGAAGCGCCTGTATCATGGTCGTCGATAGCCACACGCTCATGTCTTCTTGAGTGTTGAATCTCGACAGATCTTGACTTGACTTGAGGACAGCAAAGATCGGGAACAGGAGCTCCTGGCAAACTGTGTCCCAAAATTCTACAGGAAAAGAAGAGCCGTACTTTTTCAGGGTGCTGAACAAGGAATCTAATGCTCTGTAATACAAAAGACAGCTTTAGATAGCTGTGATCATGATAAAAACTCAATTACTTACAAGCGGCGGACTTCCAGATCATCGCCGTTCATGATGACGTCATAGAAACTAAAAAGCACAGGATACCAGAACTTGATCATGGGATCATCAGCGCCTGTACTTTGCGGACCAGTAACTGTCACGGAGCATTCCGGTGTAATGAGCATTATGGGTATGATCCCGCGCAGCATGGCAATAGCAAGCAAGCTAATCTTCTGATACTTGCTCACTTTGCAGAAGTCAGTGATGCAAACTGTCAGGTCTGCGAACGACCCATAACGAACGATAGCTTGAAAGTGTTCCTTGTTCAGTCGCGTGACGATCTCGAACGCAGTACTTGGAATCCGTTCTGTAACGCATGACTATCAGGGGTACATGAGATTTGCTTGACTGAACTACTATACCTGTCAGGACCTTTGAAGCGGCTGAAAATACACTGAACATCGTTCGCCAGCCCGAGCGCATATTCTGCACGCGCGCCTGAATCATTTGTTGCAGACATTGCAGCACCATATCGCGGATGTCTGGATTATTGTTATGAGTCATGGTGTACTCGAACGGCTTCAGGAAATCCTTCTGGAACTTGAAATGAGGTAGTTCTTCTTTCTCCAAAAAGCGCATGGCTAGTTGGCGGAGAGAATCAAGGGCGAAGAAGCCGACATGTGGATTAGTATGGCAGCAAACCTGGAAAACTGTGGTTAAAGGTTGATTCCCAAAGAAGAATCAGGATTGCATACTTGATTGAAGTGCTCGCCGAGGATATCCCAGAGGTTCGACCATTCAAGACGAATACGGTTCATGTTATAATATGAGATCTCCACCAACTTCTGCAGACTGAACAGTCGAGGGTGTTGCGAAAGGCCGGAGGACTGAATCTCTTCCCAAGACACATGGCACAGTGCCCTAACAAAGTCCACAATGGCTGTCTAGATAACGTGATCCATGATGAACATGCACCCACGACTAATAAAACCGAAAGTCATACCCCTGAAAGATGATGGCTAAAGGAGAATACCATATCGGCAGCCACAGTGATGTGTGTCGAACGACTTTCATTAGCTAGCTCCTCGTTGGGAAGCTTGCGCAGCCGGCTACAAACATATGACCATTTAAGCAGAGTCAAAAGCGGAGGAAAAGAAGTCTTGGTTACCCCTTGCGGCCATCTGGTACATCGACACCACTACTAATCAACTGCATATGCTCCAGCTGACTGACGCAAGATAGGACCTCGCGCCAAGAGTCTTTGAGGTTGTTACCTTCAGTTGTCGCAACATCTAGCAATGCCTTAATAGCTTCCATGTTCTTTGTCTTCATCTCGCCTAGATTGTTCAAGAACGTGAACTTGCCCAGTGTAGTAACGAAGGCCTTGCGCTCTAGTTCCAAGTCAAAATAGCAGACGATGTGAATAGCGTGCTTGAATCCATCCAAGCACAATTCAACGACCTCAAGATCGTTGGTTTCCTGCAGGGGCCCCGAAAGCCCAGCTAGGAAAGATATCCACGCGACTTCAAACATAGGACGAACGTGCACAAAGTGTGAAGCACTGAAGAAATGATCGCTGGTCTTAGAGCCTTTACGCTGAGAGCGTATCAATGTCTTGAACAATGCCTGCAATCATTTGAAGTCAGCATAATTCGACACATCTGCAAAGAGAATTAACCTCTGTCTTATTCGCCATACCATTGGACTGTAACATATACGCCTCCCTTTGTAAGTCCCTACCGACAGTCGCCAGGGCGCCTAGACCGGAATTAGCCGATACTGCGTTGATGCCAGCATCGACCTCGTCCTTCATGCGAATCTCATTGTGGACAATATCATCATAGATCATTGACAGGAAATCCTCAGGAAGGTCGCTGCCGTCGTTGATACCTCGGTTGTTCCTGATGAAGTCGGGTTTTGTCATTCGACGCTTCACCTGAGGATTGTGTGCGTCCGTATTCAGCATGATCACCGAGTATGACAAGATATAGGCAGCATCTGAACCAAATCATTTCAATGAATACAATCCTTTGACGTCTCTCGAGTGACATACCGGCGTTTGCAAAATCAGTCTGTAAATTGCCTTCAATATACCTCTCTGCGAACTTGAGCATGTATCGGTCGATCTTCTGTGATTCGCCAGGGAGACGGAAGGCCTGTAAGAAAACCCGCAACGCATCGACAAAGCCCATGTTTCGAAAATCGATTAAATCAACGAAGGCATGCATAATGGAGATGTTCTCTTCGTCACTACAAAAGCTCATATGCATTAGACTAACACCACGAGAAAGGAGAAAAGGAGGATACGGACACGTCACCCAGATACTCGCCGATCATTGCCTTACTCAAACCATCGGTATTAAGTAAGAACTTTGCGATATTTTGAGGTGATCTGTATGGTATGGTACCACTCTCGACAAGGAATTGAATCCCCTGAGCCCACGTGATCAGACAAAGAGTCTTATTTCCTGCAGGGAGTGCACATACCCGCTTAGGTTTGAAATTAAACCTCTTGATGCCCTCAAGTAAAATCGTCTTCTTCAGTTTGGCGTTCTCAAAGATACTTGGATCGTCCAAGATGTCCGGTGTAGGCTGCCTCGTCTCCACTCCAGGCAGCACAGACAGCCGATCCACAGATTGAGATGCCTCGGGAGTCACAGTCTCGGACCGTGACTCCTCGTGAGTATTTGCGCGCACTGTTTCTCCACCATTTTCAGTAGTTGTCTTTCCTGAAGAGATTCCCCACGCTACAAGAGACCGTAACACAGCAACTAAGCATTCTAAGCCCTGTTTCCGGAGCTGCTGCTCTGTGTATACCGGCGAAGAGGCTTCCTGGGCCCCCGTGAGCGTAGACGCGTTAGTGCTCAGAGACGGTGGAATGTCTATTTTGTGCGATCTAGGCGTGGCGGTGACAAGAGGACTCATAGGATCACTAGTCTTTTGTTGGGCAGAGCTAGACAATGCGTTTGTCCCGATTTTGGTAATAATGTTCATCAGGCTAAAATAAAATAAGTGAAAGTAAATCAAGATGTGCACACTATTCCATGATTGTACCAAGTCCTCACTGTTCATATATGTTGTCAGCAGCCTCACTATCACAGTCATAATTGAGATACAGCTCAACAAGCGCCTGGGGATCATTGCACAGGCGCGACAGCGTATGCATGATGGTGACCTTTTGTCTCAAAGTCGACGTCTTCATCTCGAGAATGGGTATGAAAATCTCATGGAACAAGACTTCGATCTCTTTCTGTAGGACGATCAGACATAGCCTACATTTTTTCATGTGCAGCATACCTTGAGCTTCGTACGCAAGCCTGAGACTACGCGCCAGAAGATCTCCACGCTGATTTCGAAAACCTGCGGTACAGAGCTTACCGTGTTCCGACTCAGGCTCAAGCAGAGATACTGACTAGCCATCTGAATAAAGGGAGTAGCTTCATTCGAGGAACTAGACCAAATCATCGAAGACGGTGAGACGAAGATATCCATGTGAGAATTCAAGATAATTGAAACCATGTGGAGAGAGAGCAGCTTCGATCGCATTCCGTGCGACTTGAGATCACGCTCGCTAATGATACAAATGATCAGATCAGTCAAACTAGCAACATAATATAACTGCGAAGGTGTACCAACCTCTCTGTGTTCAATGGCTTCATTGTCAGCTTGCACATAGCACGGAAAACAAGAAACGCATCCTTGAGGAAAAGGTCGTTGGTAGTCAAAAGCCGAAATTCATGAGTAAGATTATGTTCGACGCTATCATTCGGATGAAGAGACTCGTTTTCATGGGTCTCGCTATTGTACATTTCAGCCAAGAATATCTAAAACATAAGTAGAGACCCACGTAGGAGCCGATGGTGTTTGGACTGTATGATCTGCTTCACCATCCCCGACCGGTTTACTGTTCAAAATCGTGCAACTGTCGCCTTGTGCGTTAATAGGAATCCCGTCATGAGCGGGGGTGACGGGCTCTTGCGACAAAGCCTCTTCAGGTGATAATGGCGCACCATCAGGTACAGGTAATGGGGCCAGAGAGGTTGCGTCTGGAGTCGAAGCTGAGAATGATTGACGCTTAGAAGAGGTTGCGCTGCCATTACTCTCCGTCGACAAGGTGAAAGACGAATGGAGTTCGGCAGATGTTGGGGGTATGATCTTGCACCGAGAAAAGACATGATGCACCATCTGCGTTAACCCACCTTGGGCTACTGTCTGATTCACTGGATCCCCACTCATAAGAAACACATTATAAACTGTGCGCACGGCCTTCAACAACGATGATTGGTGGACGAGAATGGTGGACGACAACACCAATGCGAGCAGCGCTTTGACGACCTGCAGAGAAACCGGGTCTGGTGTAGTTTCTGTATGGCATGTCGTGATGGTATGCACAACAAGGTCAACGAGTGATAGTGGAGGAGGATGAGACTGCGATCGACCAGATGTCGAAGTACGACTGCCAGCACCAGGAGATGGAGGGGGTGAAGATAGCGATGCAGTTGGCGGAGGATTAGCTTCGACGAAGAAGGAGTAAGATATGAGTTTTGAAATACAGTCCAAGCTGGCAATCATCAGCCGCTCGTTACGCGTCTCACAAGCCAGCCGAAGGGGTTCAAAGATCTCATGAGGGCGGTCCCCACCGAGGCCTGCGCGTACCATCTCCAATGCGTGACGTGTGCTTTCCCTGAGCGGTGCCGACCGCTTTGCTTCCCTAGAAACTGCGATCGTTTCCAGAGCGGAAGAGATGAGCACCGTTGACACTGTATTGCCTCGAGAAATGGTCAGAGAACGTTTATGGGAATGTGTCGAGGGAGATGTTGCGGTTGCTAAAGACGTGGTAGACATGGATGGAGACACGGTGGAACGCGCTGAACTCGTATATGCGGTCGAGGAGTCGGTTGTGGACAATTTCGAAGCACGGGGGTGATGAGCTTGCTGAGGTTTGTGATTGAGACCATCTTGGTGTATAGGCGGATCTTGGAATGAGGATTTAGCCAGTGGAGTCGGAGGGTCTTGTGACATGGGAGTGCCAAGCACTTGAGAGAGGGAAGTATCCAACTTGGTGAGAGGCTCATTGACTTCAGGGGATGGTGCACCGTTATATCGTTGCTGAGCAACAGCATCATGCAGGTCATGTCGGACCTGAATTAACGCGGCGTCAGCTTCGTGGACTCTATCATGATTAACTGCTTGAGAGTTTTCCTGAACTGCAGGGGCAGATGGTTGAGCTGTGTCCAGAGGTATATTATCCGATGTAGCGACGTTTGTGGGTGCATGCTGGGCTACGCTATTTGGCTCATCAGAATTAACACCCTGCGCATCCCGATTATGGCCAGAAGGCGCATGTGCTCTTTCTGATGCAACATGCTCCGTGTCGTCAGGTGTTTCCGACACAAGACCGCTTGGAGATGGGTGATTGTCGTTCGGCGAAAGAGGAAGAGGAATAGAATCCGGGAACTCTACGGGAGCAGCATCCATGGATGGTGTCGAGGAGGATACGCCAGTAAGAAGGGGGTCGCTGGGGCAATAAGCTTACTACGACACCGCGTCAACGCCGTCGGCAATCCCCGTTACGCGACAAGACTGACCTCAGCAGAAGATAGTCGTTTTTAGCTTTGTCCTCATGTCGACTGCAATACCAATCGCTGCTTCGTCGGCCGTCCTCAAGTCATCTGATCTCGTTCCAGAAGATGCTGTCTCAGTAGCAGGTCCTAATTTTGATGAACCACACACCCTCCAGAGCTTCATCGCATCTTATGAGCGCATCGGGTTTCAAGCTAGCAGCCTCGGAAAGGCGATTAATGTTGTCAATAAAATGGTTCTTGTCCTACTCGGCTGTCACTGTCCGTGAAACTCATCCGAACCTTCTTCCTAGAGAGATTGGCGTCTCTCTGATGAACCCATTCTCTCTGATGAATCCGACGAATATCTCAATCCAGAGGTCCGCGCTCAGATACGATGCAATATATTTCTTGGATACACCTCAAATCTCATATCATCTGGTCTTCGTGAAATCATACTACACCTCGTCAAGCATAAACACGTCTCTTGCCTGGTCACCACTGCTGGCGGGATCGAAGAAGACTTCATCAAGTGTCTTGGAAGGACATATCTTGCCGATTTCAACCTTGACGGTGCTGATCTTCGTCAGCGTGGAATGAATCGTATTGGGAACCTCGTCGTTCCTAACGACAACTATTGCAAATTTGAGGACTGGCTCACTCCTATTCTTGACACGATGCTCGCGGAACAACAACAGACGGGGGATGTGTGGTCGCCTAGCTCCTTCATTAAGAGACTGGGAAAGGAGATCAACAACGAAGAGTCTGTATACTACTGGGCTTACAAAGTGAATACAAGTTTTCTGTTTGTTACGTCCGTCTCCGACAGAAGCTGAGACCGGTTTATCAGAACGACATTCCTGTGTTCTGTCCTGCGCTGACCGACGGTTCTATTGGAGACATGATTTATTTCCACTCTTTCAAATCTCCAGGACTGATTCTAGACATCGTCCGAGACATTCGCGCTCTCAATGAGTTGGCTCGCATGTCAAAAAAGGCAGGAATGATCATTTTGGGTGGTGGTGTCTGCAAACACCAGATCGCAAACGCCATGCTCATCGTAAGGAAGTTCTCGCTGGTCGGCCGGTTCCATGCCTCTTGACGCTCTTTCCAGCGAAATGGGGCTGATTACTCTGTATACATCGTAAGTTATCTTATCTTGTTTGATCATCTCATCATGCCTATCCTTCGTCTTGTCAGAACACCGGCCAAGAGTTCGACGGCTCCGACTCCGGGGCGCGACCGGATGAAGCGGTTTCGTGGGGGAAAATAAAAGCGGGTTCAGAGTCCGTAAAGGTGCCTTGTCTTTCTAGTTCGAAAATCGATGGCTTTCATATCATTTCTGATGGCAGGTATTTGCGGATGCAACATTGGCGTTTCCACTGGTAGTAGCAGCAACCTTTGCGCAAAGGGCAGACTGTAGACAACAGAGATGGCCTGAATGATGTCATGTAGGCAACAAAGTAATACGTATCATCGACATCTCGTCAGTAGACATCTCGAGTGATAAAAAGTCATAGAATAGTCACGTAGTCAGTTTGAATTCTACTACATGCCAGTGATAGCTATAACTTATGATAGTGTGTCATGCGGCGGAGCCGGCACGGAAGGACTGGTATTGAAATCACTTGCACTGCTACAAGTAGTGGTGGCTCCATCTTCCGAGTCGCCCCAGTCTCATCTCTCTTTCTCTCCAAGCCTCTTCTTATATCTGTATCCTCTCATTTTATATCTACACCTCCTCTCGCGATGAGTAGACTCAACGCAGGCGCATTCGAATTCGTGCCAGGAAAGGCTTTCCGTCCGCCTCAGCAGCAACTGCCGGCGCAACTGCAACTACCACCGCAGTCCCCACCCACATTGCAGGCTGTTTCACGACCCGAGGAGACAGAAGCTCCTTCTCCACCACCTACCATCTCGCTCAAGTCGGCGCCCTCCTTGCCCCCAACTGCAGTTCCTACTCACAATGCGGCACCACCTGCTCAATCGCAGACCTCCGCGCAATCTTCGAAAGGGCATGTCAAAAGTGTTGCCAATGTCTCCTCTGCTGCCTCAACATCCCCCAGAACATCAGGCAGATCTTCGCCTGCCGCTCCATCTAAGACTTTCACAATGGAAAAAGCAAAGAACGATACCAGTACTATAGCACAAGATGTGCAAAACGCAGCTGACCAGGCTGTGATTGAGGAACTCTTCGGCAACAGTAAGTAACCCGTGTCTCTATCTGTTGGAGCCCCTCGTTCATCAAGCACAACAGTCAAAGAGCATCTAAACATCGTAATCATTGGGCATGTTGATGCCGGCAAAAGTACTATGGGTGGAAACATCCTTTACCTCTGTGGTACGATCGATAAGCGTACTATGGAGAAGTACGAGAAGGAGGCTAAAGAGGCTGGCCGAGAAGCATGGTACTTATCATGGGCCCTTGATTCGACACCACAGGAGCGTCTTAAAGGCAAAACTGTCGAGGTCGGCCGTGCTTACTTCGAGACGGCTGCACGACGATACACCATTCTCGACGCCCCAGGTCATAAAACATACGTACCGTCAATGATCTCCGGTGCTGCTCAAGCGGACGTTGCGATCCTCGTCATATCTGCTCGCAAAGGCGAGTTTGAAACAGGCTTCGAGAAAGGTGGTCAGACCCGCGAGCACATTATGCTGGTCAAGACCGCGGGAGTTAGCAAGGTCATCGTCGCGATCAATAAAATGGACGACTCCACAGTGCAGTGGGCAAAGGCTCGCTATGAAGAGATCAAGGAGAAGCTTACGCCATTTGTAAAAGGCGCAGGCTTCAATCCCAAAACGGACGTAACATGGTTGCCTGTGTCTGGGTACACCGGCCATAACCTTAAGGAACCAATTTCTAAATCCGTGTGCTCATGGTGGGAGTGAGTATTCGTTTGTGCTGCAAGTCGAAGGCTGGTGCTAAAAAGAGTACTTGTTACGACACAGTGGACCATCTCTTCTTGGGCACCTTGATAGAATGCCCATGGTTGACCGCAAAACACACGGTCCGCTTATGATGCCTATCTCAGAAAAATACAAGGATCTCGGTACGATGGCAGTGGGCAAGGTTGAGTCTGGACATATCCGCAAGGGGGACACGCTCGTCCTTATGCCGAATAAGGACACTGTTGAAGTGTCAGCGATCTACAACGAGATGGAAGATGAGATCCTGACGGCTGTCTCGGGCGACAATATCCGTTTGCGTCTGCGTGGCGTCGAGGATGAGGACATTAGCCCAGGGTTTGTGCTCACGAGCCCATCCAAACCAGTCCACGCTGTATGGCAATTTGAAGCGCAACTCGCAATCCTGGAACACAAGAATATCATTTGTGCTGGGTACTCTGCTGTCATGCACGTACATACGCTGGCTGAGGAAGTCACCCTTGCTGTGAGTTCCGCCATTGCTGTGAGCTTGTCTTAGTTGTTCACGGTACAGTCTCGTAGGCGCTTCTACACTACTTTGACAAAGCTACAGGCCGCAAGTCCAAGAAGCCTCCACAGTTTGCCAAACGCGGTACGTCCATTTAATCACGCGTTTAGTCATGTCTCTGAAGTGTCCGCATGCTCCTTAGGTCAAAGGATTATAGCTTTACTTGGAACGACGGCGCCCATCTGCCTGGAACGATTCGTTGATTATCCTCAACTCGGCCGATTCACCTTGCGTGATGAAGGTAACCCCAGCTTTTATCGGCTCTTGGGCAACATGCTATTCATGTTTTCTATTTATAGGCCGGACAATAGCGATAGGAAAAGTCACCAAACTCGTTGAAGGACCGCTCGAGGACCTCGCGAACGGCGTGAATCACATGTCTATTTCGGGTGGGGCTTAAAAATCCAAAGTACGCAGACGTTGTATTTGCTTGTAGCACTCTAGATGTAGTCAATCTTCGAACCTGAACCCATGTAGCTCTTGAACATGTTGTGTTATGTATTGCGGTAACCCATCGCAACCGAGTACCCTTTCCGATTTCAGCAGTCGAAAAGTATTGAAATAAGATTATAGAGCACAAAAACCACACAACAAGATGAAGAGATCATTGAGACGCCCGCACTCACCCTCTTTGCTGCTTCGCCCAAGAGTCTACTGCTTTCTTCTCTAGCACAATATTATGCTCTGCCTTCAAATGTCTCCTCAAATCGTACGCCCGGTTGAATGAATAATCACATCTCTCTACGCCCACCGGGACCTCCGGCGAATCGTCATCCACGGTGTACAGACCCGATAGGTCAGGGTATGGGCACTGCAGCTTGTGTGCTGAACGGCGTGTTGCGTACGCGACCCCAGTAATCACGTCGATTGTCATTGCCGCGTGCCCGATCTTCGTAGCCTCGTCTACGTCGGTTTCGGCCTCAACAGTGCTCCCGTCTGCATTCACATCCTCCTCGTCTGACAAGCGCCGTTCCGCATGTACGCGCACCAAGTGTCGCTGCAAAAGGTGCTTATACCCGAACGCGCGACCGCACGCCGCACGTGGGCACACGAAGTCGCGTTGACCGAGATGGGTAATTGCGTGGTGCGTTGTCAGAGCTTTTTTCTAGAAAAGTCATGGCGGTAATTAGTCGCAGTACCAGGTACAAGGGTGTTGAGTCGTACGGATTTGAAGTCCTTGCTGCAACCCGGTTCAGCGCATACCCAGTCGCGGCCAACTTCTCCACCGCGACGGCATTTACGCAGTGGAACGCCCTCGTCAGCACTTTCGTCCTTCTGCAACCCATCCTCAATCTCTCGCTGCTCATGCAGCTTCATATGTGCTCGCAGGCATTTCTGAGAAGTGAACGTACGTTCGCCGCACGAGGGGTGCGTGCAGGTCGGTGGGTGGTCGGTGCGAATATGGTGCTGCAGTTCAGACCATGTAGAAAAGTACCGCGAGTCGGAGGATAAGCAAGGGAATCGGATGCATGCGTATCGGTTATCTGCGAAACGACGATTCCTGCTCGATGGGCCGGTCAACAGAAAGAGGCAGAACTACGAACCACAGTGAACTTTTGCATGCGTTCGCAATTTTTGGTCTGTCGCGAAGGACTTTGTGCATCCGTCGTGTTCGCATTGATACGGTTTTGTGCCAGGTGGGGCGTGTGCAGACGCCAAATGAGCACGTAACTGATTGTGCTTTAAGAACTCTACAGAACACGACGCTACTGTGCACTGAAAAATGAATTCAGCAACGTTCATGATGCCGGATACTCTCACGGCACGGTCACCTTGAATGGCTTTTCGCCTTTGTGTATGATACTCTGATGCGCCCTCAAATGCTGAGTAGTCCAGAACCGTTTTTCGCAGTCTGCTTCATTGCACGTGAATGGCCTGTTGGAGTAGGGCTGATGCGAACGAGCGTGAGCTTCGAGATGGGTCTCGCGTAGGTATGACTTGTCGCATGTCGCACAAATAAAAGGACGCTGCGCACTTGAGCGGATATCGCACGCTGGAAGTGGGACGAATAGCTGAGCGTACCTGGCCTGTATGAGTCCGTGCGTGCTCTTCAAGGCGAGAGGGCTTCGTGTAGGCTTTGCCGCATCCTTCGTAAGTGCATTGGTAACGTTTCTTGGTATTCTGCAATAATATACCGTTCACGATGATCGGGGGATTCGCTACGGCTGTTCCGCAAACACTGGAGGCGTAGTCAGAGTCCTCGGACTCAGACGGCGCTGATAGATGGATAGTGAACGGCTCTTTTGCTCGACGCTTGCCTAGAACAGTCGTCGAGGGTGCTGTCGACGACGAAGCCATGGACATGTGTATGCGGGGGGGTTGTTACAGTATCTGTATATTCAGCCCATGGAAAATTCATGCAAGCATAAGATTTTCGTACACTGATTCTAGAATATATACACCGCACAGTTCAATGTAGTAAGGCCGCCTGGCGAAATGGCATCGCGTCTGACTACGAATCAGGAGATTGCAGGTTCGACCCCTGCGGTGGTCAAAATGGGCTTTTTCTTTTTGCTTCAGAGCCCTGATGACATTAAGTATTTCCTTCATCGCATTTTCAATAGAGGAATACTGTCTACGTTCATCCATGCTGCGCAGCTTGGACAATAAACTGTCGACAATTCCCTCTTCAGGTCGCATATGCTAGGGACTGACTGATTCTGGATCGTGTCGTGATTGCCTACAGACATTGGACAACTATATTCTCATGAGTACAGAGATACGACGACGTACCATTGTTACTTTTCGACAAAAGACAATAATGTCTGTATCACTCAAAACGTAATAAGTAAAGCACATAAAAACCTATGGTTATAACACCGAATACGATAAATTATGACATTATGAACCAATCATATATTCAACAAAGGATATTGGTCCTTGTGTCTTGAGTGCATGAGACTTATCCAGCTTTCTGGTTAAATCATGCAGTGAGTACATGACATGGCATCAGTCCATCTTGGCTGCATTTCAGTCTAACTGATACAAACTGGTAACAAGGTAATGGGTGTGGATACATTGATGAGCACCACATGCATGTGGCAACAGAGAACAACCATCAGTGGCATCAGGCAAAGACAGTGACATTAATGTGCCACATCAATCATGTTATTTCTTTGGCACTGGAACAGAGGGCCAGGTTTAGCTGACAAGGAGCAGGACTAAATAGGATGTAAGGCTGAGGCTTGGTCAAGGCCTGTTAAGTAACCAGTGGCATCATAAGTTGTGAATCATCCTTTGTGTCGGGATCGACTAACTGACTATGGGCATCATTGCAAAAGCCACAAACCCAACTTATCCCTGCCTCCTTAAGAGGGCTTACTGGGAGCTGCCTTGGATCAAAGCCAAGGGGTGAGAGGACTCAGATAAAAAGAAGGGGTGGAACCAGCTGTAACAAGCTGGAGTCTATTTGTCTAGCTACCTCACTACTTATAGCACTATGGAACATGCACAGACCAGGTGAAGTAACTAAGGGCAGGTCAACAGGAACTAGAGGCACAGCAAGTGTGAGACTACTGCTGACAGATGCACAGCATCTGTGAGAACCAACCCATGAGGCAGTAAGGACTGTGATAAGATAGAGGATTAGATGTAGATAAGATAAGATGGAAAGATAAGATTATCTAATCTAATCATATCAAAAGTAAAACATAAAAGAAAGTAAAAGAAAAGAAATATAAATAGCAGGGAATAAAGTCAGTGGTAGGAGTCTGACACTTTGGTGTGATTGGTGGTTTTCCTTTTTCACCCATCTTTATGGTATGATACTTCATTCATTTCTCTTCCCAAATACTGTGTGTGCAACACACTTTTCTGCTTTAATCAACTTCTTATACATTTTGATCAATTTTCTTATTTTCAATCCTATGTGTCTTATCACATGTCTTATGCCTCCCATTCCAGTTTGTGCTGCTATATTGACCCTGCATTTTGCAAGATTTCTGTTTGGTTTTGTTGTGCTCCAGTCTTGGAGCTAGACTTGTATTTAAACAGCTCATAGCCCACTAGAATGCAATAGACTCCCTCCCCCCCAAGATTTGTCCCTCCTCTCTCATCCAAGTCCTAAGTTGAAAAGTGCTTTCCACTCTCCCCTCCTCACATCTCAAAGTCAAGAGAGTTCATGCACCTTTTAGGTCACATCTGTGATGCTTGTGTCATGTTTATAGTTGCATTGCATCTGTGTGTGCATTTTGTTGCATTGTGTCCATGTCTGTGTTAATGTTGCATCATGCCATTGTAATACAGTTGTATGTACAATATAAATGTAGGAGCCCTAGGTTCTATTTGTCAGTGATGCTTGTATTCTCTTCCTGACATGGTATGGGTGCATCACTGGCACACTCCCTTCCTTGATGGCCTGCTTTGCCCAGGGAGTGGTACAGGAAGTTTAACATAAAGAAGGACAAATGTTTCTGCATTTACAATTTTCCACAACCATGTAACAGAAACCCCATGGCACCTCAGCACTTTTTCTGCAGGATCTCAGTTGTGATAATGGTAGCAGGGTATGAGGGT
>QLPN01002894.1:0-15030 GCA_003314395.1 Albatrellus ellisii
TTACTGCACTTGACCTAAGCTTGCTGTTATCTCACTTAAACCCCTAAGAACTAAGTCTAAGATCTCTAAGTCACTGTAAGCACATTGCTAAGACATCCTAAACTTGTCACTCTGGATCCTTGTTTAGTCGTTGGCAGTATCATCCTCATTGCTATCTCATTGATCTCTCTCTTCATTGTTATCAGGAACATTTACTATGCCTTTCAAGTACACAACAATCACCTTGTCACCAGGGGTATAGTTATCACAAACTTTCCCTAAGATTATCCAATAGGCTGCTCTTAGCATCCTCTCACTGAAGTGAGTATCTACTCTACACCTCTTCTACCCTTCCTTCTGACAATTGTGCTTACATTAGGACCCCATGTGCTCTCTTGTACTCTCCTCCCTTCAGTATCATGAAACATCATGCCAGAACTTGACATTCCCCTGCTTGAGTACCTCACAACATACATCAAGTATCTCACTTCCTATGGGAGGAGCTCCCTCCCTCAGTCCTTGCTCTCTTGTGTTGCCAGAGGCTACACCTCATCATCACTGTCTTCCTCTCACTCCTCATGGTTTTCACCCTCAAAGAGAACTTCTTCTCATGCATCATCAACTCTCTCTGCTTCTATTGTGCATTCACCCATTCTCAATAAACACCTGCATGCCTGCCTGCATAGTCCATTCCACCAACAGCACACCAATCAGTGGCATCCTGCCTTCACAATCACATGTGCATACCAGCAGACCACAGTGAAGCAGCATACAGCTGCCATCATCCCTGTGGGGCACAGGCACAGAAAAGCATACAACTACATGCACATTATGCAGGACACTTTATAAATCACCAGCATATACCAGCACAGCTTCCCAGGCCCAGCAGGTGCTGCAGTCCCATGCCATGTGCATGCATGCCTGTCAAAGGCCATGCTGTGCAAGCTTGGTGTGTCCAGCATGGAAGGGCTATGGTGGCTGCTGCAAATGCAAATGTGGAGCACACACTAATGGTGACATCCAGGACATACTGGGCTGCTTCAACATCCTGAAATGGTGGGATGCACAGATTAATGGGAGAAAAGTCCAAATAGGTTGGTAAACAGGGACATGTTGTGGGACAGCTATGCACTTTCTGGGCTGTTGTCATATGGGATGGCCCAATTTCCATTGAGGGTGATGTCAGGCTGCTATTATTTTCCTTATTTTTCTTTCCATTTTCCTCTATTTTCTTATGTCTCCATCATCATAGATCTTATAATCACTCCTGATCTATCAAAGCAATTCCCATGGTCGTGTATTCCTTTTCTTTGTCTTTATCGGCTGATGATGCATATGCCATCTGATCTCTGATTGGCCCATTCTGTCTTTAGCTATACTCCATTTTCTCACACTTACTGCATATGCTCATCAATCATTCTCACACCTGCTGTGGAGCATCACCAATCACTCCCACAGTTGCTGTGGAATATCAGTCAGTGCTGATGCATCCCCTCTATTATTAGGTATGATGTCATTACTATACTTTCTCATCCTCTGGCCCTATACTGTACTGCATGGTCTGTGCATGCTCTAGGATACTATATATACATAGGACTCTTAGTGGTTTATTCCTCAGTTCTGATCATCTGGGATATCCGCTAGGTACAGTACTCTCTTCTCCTCTTATTTACTATATTCTAATATATCTGGGATATCCACTAGTCTAAGCACGATTGTCCTTTGTTTTAGCATTTCTTCTTTCTTTCAGTTGTTTGGCTTTGACAAGCATTGGCCTCACAATTGATCAGAACTCCCTCCCCTGCCACACCTTCCCTCTCCCTCCCTTCCCTGCAGATAGGTGTTTTCACCTGCAATATGTCTGCAATCCCTTCTACACCATAGGTTTCATCCCAAAACACAAATGCAATCAAAACCACTTCTATTGAGCTCTCCTCTTTCCCCACCCTCCTCTTGCTCATTGTCATCACTGTAAGTGGCAAAAGCACGAGAGTGAGTGTATGCTATGAGTGGCCTATTGGACGGTCTTAGGGAAGGTCTATAATAGTACTCCTGGTAACAAGAGTTTGGATATTGGCTTGATGGATGTGATAGAGATTCCTGATGACGATGAAGAGTGGGATTAACGATATGGTTATGAGGATGATTCCACCGATAACGATACGAGGATCCAGTTTGACTTAGTATAAGAGGTCTTTTAGTGACTTTAGAGTTCTTAGACTTAGTTCAAGGAAGTTAAGCGAGCGATTGACGAGCTTAGATCAAGTGCAGTATAAGGAAATCCCTAGATTGCGAAGTTGACAAGACTGGGGTTTAAGACCGCCAGTTTGTCAACTATTTATACAAAACTAGTGATCTAACTATAGTACAGTTATGCAGTAAAGCGCAGTAAGTAAACGAAAATGCACAGTAAAGCGCAGTATAGTACGCGTCCATGTGATATAAGTGGCTCAGCCACAAGCGTGAAATGAACCAGATGCAAATATAGGTAAATAAGAGCGAGAAAAGGGAGTCCTTGCTAATTGTATAGTAATAGTCCTTAGCAAGTAAATGTTATAATAAATAAAGAAGATAAAAGAGAAAAAGATAAGTCTTAATATAGTACCTGGAGCTATGCTCACACTTAAGTATGTAAATACTTAAGTACTATAAAAAGAGAAACTAAAAGATAAGTCCTTTACTAAGTAAAGTGGAGCTAAGCTCACACTTGTAGTAATAATACTACACTTTACTAGTAAAGTAAGATAAAGAAAAGAAGAAAAAGAGAAAAAGAAAACGCGTTACGAGGTGCCAAAGCAAGTGCCTCATAACAGTGTACTTGTGACCTGTGGACTAAAGTATACATCCCTTGCTCACCCACCTCCACCCTTCAACTTGTTGTCGGCTTGTATAGTGTTCGCCCCATACACCTCCACCTCACGCCCAGTGACCTCCTCTACTGCATGCACGTGGTGGACACTTGGAGTAGAGTGATCGATATGCAATTGTGGATGTTCTGGGAGGACACATTTAGATCAGACAATTCCTGGGAACTTGGTGGGTCTTCTGACAGCTCAGAGACAGCCCATCCCTTCCACATGCTGCCTATGTCCCCCCCACACTTGCTCTAGGACAGAGCACCTCTTAGACAAAGGTCTAAGTGTCAACTTTTATTCACTCCTCCCTGTCACATGCCCTTCCACCACTTGCTTTCATCTTCATTGTCGCCTTCTTGCTTGGCATGCACAAATCATCATTCAACGTCACAATGAACCCATGACAAACTATGAGTGATTCCCCTTTTGGATCTTCTCTGATCCAAGATCAGAGTGTTAGAAGAATTGGGATAGATGGTACTGCATTAAGTACCCTCCTACCTTTTTCAGATCTTTGCTCTACCAGTATTACAATGACCCCTCCCTTGTCCCTCCCCCTGTTCTCCTAGAGCTTGGGGCTAACCCAGACCATGCCTTTCATATCAACCTGCATCATCATTTTGCATCTTACATCGCAGGGGGCCCCCAAACATCTACATACTAGCATAGACATATCTCTTTTCAAGATCTTCATTGTTTTCATGTTTGTTTGCATCATCATCCGTGCATTTTATTGAAAATATAGTGCTTCTGTTTTATGACTGAGTGTGCCATCAATTTGACATCGCTCAACTACAGAAGTACTGGAACTCTCATAGAAGTCATCAGACAAATCATCGGTCAAACTGTCACAAGACAACCAGTGGAATGCCTGGAGCAGGAGACAGCCATCTCCACCACAACACAGAGAGGACAGCAAAGAGCCAGAATCTCACTCGAGGAAATGATTTGCGAGCTTAGGAGATCAAGAACCGTCGATGTCACAGCACTTAGAATCTGAAATTGACAGTCTTGGTACAGCCTTAGCAGCAACTCTAGTACCTCCATCTGTTCCATCTGCTCCTATGGATCAAGGGCATGAACCACTGACTTTTGGGGAGATGATGAAGATAATTGAGAACCAACAGAGGCTGTTAGTACAGCAACAGGAAGCAATGATGAACCTGATGAGCCAATCAGCATCAGGAGAAGGAGGTTCCTCTTCTGGGCCAGGAACAGGCCTCCCACCCCATGTCCACCTCCCCAAAGTTCACATCACAGAATCAACCCCTTTTGATGGCAACAAAAAGAAGTTCCAGTCTTTTCTGGATCAAATCTATCTTGTCCTTTGTGCCCATCCAGAATACAAAGATGAAGACAAGGTAACCATTATATTGTCCTACATCAAAGGAGGATACGCAGAAGAATGGAAGAAAGGGGTCTTACAAGATATGGAGGCTTACAGAGTAGAGCCTCACAAGTATGAAGAACTGTTCAAAAGTTTCGATGAACTCCTAACAATGATGAAAATCACTTTTGGAGATCATAATGAAGAACAGATGGCACAGCAAAAACTGACCACTATTTCACAAGGGAGTCGTCACATAGAGGAATACATCACTGAATTCCTCTTATACAAAACAGCGTCTGGATATAATGATGGTGCGCTATGCACATTGTTCAAAAAGGGGATGAATCATCCTCTTCTCCAGTCCTGTTATGTTGAGATGCCTCTCCCCCATGATTTAGAAGGATGGGTCAGAAGAGTGAGAGTCAGGGCATATGCATATCTTGATATGCAAAATTTTGAGTCAACTTGGGGATGAAGGCAGGCACAGCAGCAACAATACAGAGGACAACAGGGGCAACAACAACACAACTTCGCCCCTTGACAATTCACTACCACAGCAGCACCTACAGGAGAACCAATGGATGTTGATAGAGCTTGAGGACCATGCCCTTGATTATGTTTCAACTGCAGCAAAGAAGGTCACTTTGCCAGAGAATGTCCTGAGCCAAGATGCCCACAAGGACAACAACAAAGAAGGGGGAATGTGAGGACCCTTCAGGAGATGCATGCGCTGAATGAAGCAGACTTCTTGGCTGAGATGCAGAAGGGGTTTCAGGCACATGGTCTCAGATTGAATGATCTGAATGGCTCAAAGAGTGGAGCACAGCAGTCAGGTTTTGGGTCAGATGGGAACTAAGCATGAGTTTGCCATCCTACAATAGGTTTTCTATGCTTCAGACTGATGATACAGATGTTGATTGTCTCAATGCTTGTACACAAATTTATTTAACATGCATTGTTCTGTCTTGCTCTCAGTCTGAAGTGAAGCCACAAGTGCAACAGGTTACTCCTCCTGTGGAGAAAAAGGAATATGTTCAAAGAGTATTATTTGACATCAACAGTTTCCCTGAAATGAAACTCAAAATCAAAACAGTGGATACTGGAATCACTCTAGAAGTTGATGCTCTTCTTGATTCAGGAGCTACAGGATTATATGTCAACAAAGAATTTGTCAAGAAAAACAATCTAAACACAAAAAAATTGGCAAAACCCATTCCTGTTTATAATGTCGATGGATCACTTAACCAAGGAGAATCTATCGAAGAGATGACTGACTTCATCATGACGATCAATGGCCATACTGAACATGCTACATTTGCAGTCTGTAATTTGGGCAAGAAGAACATCCTTGTTGGTGAATCATGGTTGAAAATCCATAATCCTGAAATTGATTGGCTACAGGGAAAAATACACTTCACCAGATGCCCATGCAGATGTGAAGTACATCTCAAGGCTGACAGACAGGTCTGGAAGTCAAACAAAAAATTGATGAAGCAACAAGGTTGAACTATACATCAAGAAGCTGAAGAAAGAATAGCAGCTGAAGAAGAAGGAGATAAGATATTGATGGTTATGGTCAACCAGAAGGAAATGGAGGCATCCATTCAAAATATTAGCCAAGAACTCGCTATTGAAGCAGAAAAGAAGAAGTTGAAGAAGAATTTTGAAGACATTGTACCTAAAGCATATCATCATTTCAAATGGGTATTTGATAAAGAAGCTTTTGATTCTCTCCCTCCAAGACGTCCTTGGGATCATGTGATTGAACTTAAACCAGGTGCAAAGCCATCCACTGGTAAAGTTTACAATCTCTCTTTAGATGAACAGAAACAATTGGAATTGTTCATTGAAGAGAATCTGAAAAGTGGCCAAATTTGTCCCTCAAAATCTCCCATGGCATCACCTTTCTTTTTTATCAAAAAGAAATCTGGAGATCTTCGACCTGTTCAAGATTACCACAAGCTCAACAATATGACGATCAAGAACAATTATCCTCTCCCTCTCATTTCAGAATTAATTGATCGTCTTCAAGGAGTGTGATATTTCACCAAGATGGATGTCTGTTGGGGTTACAACAACGTCAGGATCAAAGATGGTGATGAATGGAAAGCAGCCTTCATCACTAACAAGGGTATGTTCGAACCTCTTGTTATGTTCTTTGGTCTCTGCAATAGCCCTGCCACTTTCCAAACAATGATGAACCACTTGTTCTGTGGTCTCATCTCATGTGGAGTGGTGGTGGTTTATATGGATGATATCCTGATCTTTACAGCAACATTGGAAGAACATTGTCAGGTCACACAAGAAGTCCTTCAAATACTCGCAGACAATAAACTCTATCTCAAACCAGAGAAATGCAAGTTTGAACAGATGTCTATTGACTTCCTTGGTCTGAAGATTTCTTTCAACAAGATTGCTATGGATCCAGTCAAGGTACAGGGTATCAAAGACTGGCCAATCCCACAAAATCTTCATGATGTCCGCTCATTTTTGGGTTTCTGCAACTTTTATTGCCACTTTATTCTTGGGTTTTCTAATATTGCTAAGCCCTTGAATGAACTTATGCAGAAGGATGTCAAGTGGCATTGGAATGAAGAACAGCAATTGGCGTTCACCTGTTTACAAGATGTTCTGAACCAGTTCTAGTGTTTCCAGATGAGCAGTATCTGTTCAGAGTTGAAGTGGATAGTTCTGGTTATGCTACTGGTGTGATTCTTTCACAGCTTTGCCAGGATGACAAGTGGCACCCAGTTGCATACCTCAGTAAGGGTTTGTCACCTGCTGAGCGAAACTACGACATATATGACAAGGAGATGCTGGCTGTCATCCATGCTTTGGAAGCATGGTGTCATTATCTTGAAGGTTCTATTCATCCTGTTCAAGTCATCACTGACCACAAGAACTTGGAATACTTCATGATGGCCCAGAAGCTCAACCATCATCAAGCTCGTTGGTCTCTTTATTTGTCTCATTTCCAGATAGATATGGTCCACAAACCAGGCTCTGCCAATGTTTGCCCTGATCTCCTCTCGAGACATTCAGACCATAAGAAGGGGGTAGAAGATGACAACAAGAATGTCATCTTGCTCAAGCTGGAATTTTTCAAACACAAGATTTCCCTTGCAGCTCTCAGTCCTCCTATCTTGAAGAAAATTATGGACGCACAAAAAGAAGATCATGACTACAAAGTTTGGGACAAGTTGGATGCAGACTTGAGGAAAACTGCAGTATTTGCAAGATGGAGTGAAGATGATAAAAAGATGCTTTTCTATGATGGGAAACTCTATGTCCCAGAAACAATGTATGCCAAACTGATGAAAACCTGCCATGATTCACCTCTCACAGGACATCCAGGTTACAAGAAAACCTTGGAAATGGTTTGACAACATTTCTGGTTCCCAAACATGGCGTCATATGTGGAGAAATATGTCAAAGGATGTGATTTATGCCAAAGGACAAAGACTTTCCTGACCAAACCACAGGGAGAGCTAACACCTAATGAAATCCCATCATGTCCTTGGCAGATTATTTCTACAGATCTTATTGTCAAATTGCCTGAAAGCCATGGCAATGATTCTATTCTTATGGTTGTGGATCGTTTTACCAAGATGATTCATGCCATTCCAACAACAGAAACTATCACAGCAGAAGGGGTGGCATGCCTTATGAGAGATCATGTTTGGAAACATCATGGTCTCCCAGAGAAGGTATTATCAGACAGAGGACCACAATTTGTGTCTCAAGTTATGCACGAATTAAATCGTTTATTGGGGATTCAAACAGCTACATCCACAGCCTATCATCCTCAAACCAATGGACAAACAGAGCAGATAAACCAAGAAATTGAACAATATTTCTGCATCTTTATTAACCATCAACAAAATGATTGGACAAGCTGGCTGCCTATGGCCGAATTTGCATACAACAATCAAGTTCATTCAGCAACAAAATATTCACCATTTATGCTGAATTATGGACAAAATCCTTGAATGGGCCATGAACCTTGTATGTCTACCAGAATCGAATCAGTGGACAAGTTTGTAGCAGGGCTCAAACAAATCAGAGAAGAAGCAGAGGTGTTGTTGAAGAAAGCAGCAGATGATATGAAGAAGTTTTATGATGAACATTGAGGCAAAACTCCTGTCTATGCCATTGGAGATAAGGTTTGGCTTGAAGCCACCAATATTGAAACTGGCAGACCGATGAAGAAATTGGATCACAAATGTCTTGGACCATATGAAGTACTTGAAGTACTTTCAAACAATACATATCGTCTCAAACTTCCCAAGACTGTGAAAATACATCCTGTCTTCCATATCATCAAACTTCACCCTTTTACCCAAGACAACATCCTCAAAAGAGAAATCCATCCTCCTCCCCCTCCTATTGTCAAAAATGGTGTTGAAGAGTATGAAGTCAAAGAAATCCTCAATAGTTGTCTTTCTCATGGTAAGGTTCAATATCTGGTCAAATGGAAGGACTACCCTGCAGAGGAGAATTCTTGGGAACCTGCTTCAGTATTGATGGAAGATGTTCCTGATATGCTCAAGAGGTACCACAAAGAACATCCTCAAGCAATACATTCAGTAGCCATTTATTCCCTTTACCAGATGGAATATTCACCAGAGATGATGGCTCAACCACATTATGCTCAATGATTTCATGAAGATATATCCATTCCCACCCCACCAGTTCTTGATGAAGAATATGAGGAAATTCCTTTTGGTATTATTGACAATGAAGATGACTTCACAGATGAAGACAATGATGGAGTTATTACTCCTAAATCATATGAAGACTTGAAAGAATTACCCAAGTCTTCCTCCATCATCCCTCTTTCACCATCACTCTTTGCTGGCATCCCTTTCAAGTCTATGGATGGTGAAGAAGAAGATATCTGTCACACATGCTCATCTCCATTTTTCACTCATTGAGATGTCTCACCTTAAGAAGGGGGTATTTGTCAGGCTGCTATTATTTTCCTTATTTTTCTTTCCATTTTCCTCTATTTTCTTATGTCTCTATCATCATAGATCTTATAATTGCTCCTGATCTATCAAAGCAATTCCCATGGTCATGTATTCCTTTTCCTCATCTTTATTGGCTGATGACGCATATGCCATCTGATCTCTGATTGGCCCATTCTATCTTTAGTTATACTCCATTTTCTCACACTTACTTCATATGCTCATCAATCATTCTCACACCTGCTGTGGAGCATCACCAATCACTCCCACAGTTGCTGTGGAATATCAGTCAGTGCTGATGTGTCCCCTCTATTATTAGGTATGATGTCATTACTATACTTTCTCATCCTCCGGCCCTATACTGTACTGCATGGTCTGTGCATGCTCTAGGATACTATATATACATAGGACTCTTAGTGGTTTATTCCTCAGTTCTGATCATCTGGGATATCTGCTAGGTACAGTACTCTCTTCTCCTCTTATTTACTATATCTGGGATATCCACTAATCTAAGTGCGATTGTCCTTTGTTTTAGCATTTCTTTCAGTTGTTTGGCTTCGACAAGCATCAGCCTCACAGGTGATGCCAATGTGGCTGTGATAGAGCAGCTTGAAGACACTGCAGTACACCTGTATGGCATACATGTGCACCAGACTTATATGGTGACCTATACTACATGCTCATCAAAACTAAAAAGTGTTAGTGAAAGGTGGCAGAAGATGATAAAAGGCATAGGTGTCTAGCAGGAATAGGAGAAGACACAAACCTTGGACAAGGTCCAGAGGGCATATCATTCTGAAAGAGATGATAGATGAGGTATACAGAGTGAGGTACACAGAGATAGAAGAATATGATGAGAAGTGCTGGGGTGTAGGGATAAAATGACAGAGAAGATATTGTAAAGTGGAGTGAGGTTGAAGAGGGGATCTAACTATAGGGAACAAAGAGAGAGACAAAAGGAGAATGATGTGGGTCAAGTAAACAAACACATGTGAGATGATACTGGCAAAGATAGAGACCAGTGGAGAAGAATGATACTCAATATGTAACTATAGTATGTATGGTGTCCTTGTGAGGAGAAAAGCAAAAACCAACAGAAAATGGATCACCAATGAGATACTAACCATTACCACATGTGAAATTTAACACTGTAATGGCACAACTAAAGTGATCAGAAGTAGCAGGTACTAGAAATTGTAACTACATCTGGGCACTATGGTGGTGGTGAGCAGCCAGCACATGCAGTGCAAGCAGATGTAAAAAAGCCAGGACACTGCTGGGCAGTGCCACACTACTATACACATGATGTACCACACCAGAAGATGACTTTTTACCATGGCACTCTGTACACAAAAAATACTACATGTCAACCCCTTTACACACCATTTCCCCCCAATGTGGGATTGCTTACCAACTGACCTCCCATTCTTATAGTGAGATAGCATGAATGTGATCATATACACAGAAGACTTCTTCAGCATCATAGACAGGGGGTGGTGCTGTCTCTTCTTCTTCTTCTTCTTCTTCTTCTTCTTCTTCTTCTTCTTCTTCTTCTTCTCAACTTCCTCTACTCTAGTCCTGCACAACATGAATGGTTGGGGTTGGGATACAGGAGGTGGTGATGGTGTAGTGTCATTAATTTCAGGAATGATATGCACTTGGGGGGGAAAGAATTTGCAACAAGTGAAACAACATCCTTCTCTTCTAAATTTCTCACATTCTTTGTCCATAAGGTTCTCCAATATTGGTCATTGGTCATTGACTTGTCTTCTCCAATCCATGTTCACAGTGCTTGGGTCATATGCAGATGTAGCAATTGGCCTAGGAGAGGAGAAAGTGAAGCATCCTTTCTACTGTTCTCATTGAACTCTCCATAATACATCAAGTTGGACAGCATTTGGCTTTGTGCAGATCATTGAATGTTTTCTCCAGCTCTGCTATAAACTCCAGATAAGTCAGGTATGGTGGATTTTTGAGATGTTTAAGAGAATAGCAATCATTGAAAGTATGCACAGTCCCTTGATTCAGAGATGACAAAACAGACAAGATGTTGGGAATATCAGTAGAATGAAGGTCATCATAAGGAAGAAGATATTTCTGGCATGGAAGATAGAAGGACTGGAAGTCTTTCTTAAAACCATCATATCTGGTCAATTTGTTGATTTCAACAACCACAACTTTGGTGCCATCATGGCTATCATTGGTTCTTCTTCAATGAAGGTAGTTATCAGTTGTGGAAAGAGCTTGTTGAAGATAAGAACACCTGACCTTGCACCAGTCATTGTTATATTCCCCTGTTTACAATCTCTCTTCATAGACAGGGAGCCTAGCCTGGTACAACATCACATCATGCTAATCACACTTCACTTAACCAAGGCCTGGTAGCTCAACAGTTAGAGCACCCACCTGGTGTAAGGGAGGTCCTTGGTTTGAACCCAACCCAAGCCAATGTTTTACATCTTATTGGCATTGTCACACACTATTCAATAGAGCTGAGGCAGAGTGTCAAATTATATTGTTTTGTCAAGAGCAACAGTGGTCAAAGGTAATTGCTCTGATATTGGAATATCTATAGTTTAGTTGTCAAGAGGATTTAGAGTGTACATGCATACACTTCAGACTGTGATATCTTCACTGATGGAGCCACTGTGTCAGGCCTACAAGGTGCAAGCTGAAATATCCACATAGGGAGGCTGGACAACTCTCAGAGATCCTCCCACACCCTAGGATGCAGCACCAAAGCCAGAATCTCAAAGGGGATGAAAAGGGACAATGCAATGACCCCCAGGTTGTGAGGCTGATGCTAACATTGAAGCCAAACAACTGAAGAAGAGCTAAAACAACAAAAAGGATCAATCACACTTCAAAGCTAGTAGACATCCCAAATATATAATCAGTAAAGAGGGGACAAGAAAGACTAGAAGCTACTGTACCTAATGGATATCCCAAATGATCAGAACTGGGGAACAAACCACTAGGAGTCTTATGTATATATAGTATGTTGAAGAGTGCACAGACTATGCTGTACAGTATAGGGCTGGAGATGTTGACTTCTGGTATGCACACACATACATATTTTTGTTTGGCTTCCTCATTCCCTCACACATACATCTTAACACATCATGTATGTACTGCACTTACCACCACCCCTCAGACGATTCATACCCCAAGGGCACTCACACCCCACTCTTCACTCCAGGATAATGCGTGTCCCCCACTTATAGTAGCTGTTGTTCTACATACTTACATCTCCACTACAACTCTACTACATAAGATCACATCCCACCATACATACTCCTCAGATGTCTCTCACACTGTCTGAGTGAGTACTCTCCTACCTACATCTTATCTTCTTCTCACTTCACCTGCAGCATCTCTCATTATTGTGTCATGGTGCCTACTGCACTCATGCCTCCTACTTCTGCTGCAGACATGCTGTCTACTCTTATCCCTTTAGGGAACACACTGCTGAAAATAACAACAATCATACTGATCCTTGTCACCTGCCATAACCTGCACTCACAGGAGAATGATAAAGTATAGTAGTGATGTCATGCCTAATAATAGAGGGGATGTATAAGTGCTGACTGAGTCTCTGCAGTAACTGTGAGAGTGATTGGTGAGCATCTGCAGTCAGAGTGAGAAAATGAGTCATAACTAAAGATAGAATGGATCAATCAGAGATGGGATGACTGATGTGTCATTGGCCAACAAAGACAAACAAGATAAAAGCATGACCATGAGAATTGCTTTGATAGATCAGAAGCAATTGTAAGATCTATAGTAATAGAGACATAAGAAAAATAGGAAATATGGAAAGAAAAATATGGAAAGTAATAACAGCCTGACACAGGTCAAGAAAAGGAGAGGAAAACCCAGCTGGAGTTTATTCACTATCTGACTACCCTACTTATAGTACAAGAACCAGTGCACAGACCAAGCACAGTAACTAAGGGCAGGTACATCAAGTCAGAATGCACAGCAGGCATGGGAACATGCACAACATGCCTGACAGTCCCCTATGATAAAATATAAGGATTGGATAAGATCAGGATTAGATGTAGATAAGAAAAGATGGAAGATAATTGTGATCTAATCTAATCTTATCTAAGAGAGAAACATAAAGGAAAGTAAAAAGAAAGGAATATAATGGCAGAGGATAATGTTGCCATAGGAATCATCACACACTGCTGTCAAGATACTGGTTTGTACCTGGAGGATGCCAAGTATTGTTTCTGTCAGAACATGCTTATTTTTCTTTTCCTTTTATGACTACTTTTGATCTAATCACTCAAGATCTGTATTATATATCTTATCTTATTTTATCAGATCTTTTGTGATTATCTCTGATTCATTCTCAATTCATCATCAGATAGCTTACTATACTTCTATGACTACATTTCTCACAGTCACTTATTGATGCTGTGTGATGCTGCACATCACTTACTGATAGTTCTCACAGATATTGCACATCTTACTTACATAGGCCTGCCCTATGGTGACAGCACATGGTCTGTGTGCTGATCCCTTAAGTATATATAGGGTACTTCCTGTAATCATAGTTCTTTAGCTTTATACATCAGAGATATCTGCTTACTCAGTATGAATCATCTTAAGTGTATTGTCTCATCTCTTCACCAATCCCCTCTCTTACTCTTGTGACCTCACTGTTTAGTGTGCACCTCACTGTTTCCTTGATCCTCAACAATATGGCTATTGAAGAGTAAAATATTTCAGCAAGTACTGAGATGGAGGCCAAAAGGAAGCAGGTATGGGAGGGTGGTGCCAGTTTGGTTCAAGTCAGGTTTGTAAGTTTTGACCTAGTGTTAGGGTTTGGCATGTGTGAGCAGCTAAACACCTAATTGAAAGACTAGGAGACCTGAGGTAAATGACAAGAGGAGCAATCAAGTTAGATTGCAAGTGTAAACAAGATAGTACAAGACAAGGGAGGTAAAAACTAGAGCCAAGTATCATACTTCAAAATGAGACTAGATATAAATGGAAAGTATACAACAGTGTAAAGGTGTTGTTACAGGGTTGATACCCAAGGGTATAAATGTGATAGAAGAAGAAAAACAAAAAAGAATCCTAACACATAAGCTTACACAGACCAATTTCAATTTATGACACAGTGCATTTAGGCAGAATACTCAGGTTCATCAATGCTAGCAACTGGTATGGAATTTGAGACAAAGGACAGAACCAGCCAAACCAAGCAAGGGGAAGGATGAAGGGGTGAAGGAATACCAGATGGATGACACTTGTCAGTGCCACTGATGCCACAAACAACAACTCTTGCTCAATAATCCATTCATTTTCTACTCTGGTCCCCAGCTCTGATACAACCTTCATAACACTGACCCACCAGATCCATCCATCCTCTCACAACCTCACAATGTCTTCAGAGTGGGAGGCACAATGCCATCCACAGTGCATGGGGGGCAGTGCTGGGGGGGTATAGCAAGGATGCCACAGCCCATGGGGATGCATCTGTGTCCATCAAAGAAGGAGCAGAATGTCACTTGATATGTGTCAGGCCACCTTTTATGATGATGTAGGATAGGGCAGGTGATGAAGACAAGTATGAGGAGAGATAATAGGTCTATTGCAGATGGGAGTGAGACATAGGACAAGGGGTGGATATAGAGCATAACCAGGGTAGAAATGGCACCAGACATGAGGGCATGCAAAAGGGGACAGAGCAGAGCCAGAGAGTATAGGGGTACACCAGACATAAGGGTGTAAGACCGAAGAAGAGTCAGAGATGATGAGGGGAAGAAGTAGATAAGGAGATGAGGCTATTAAGTTGTAGCTCCACTCCAAAGAGTAAGACTAAGAGACTGCCTAAAGCAGACAAGTAAGAGCATAGCCAGATAGAGATGATAGAGCAGGGCCACAG
>QLPN01002896.1:0-10211 GCA_003314395.1 Albatrellus ellisii
TCTAGCAGCTTGCTGAGGTGAGTCTTCTGGTGCACTCATTGTATGTGAGGCCAACACTATGTCGAAGCCAAACAACTGAGGAAGAATGCTAAAACAAAAAGGACAATCACACTATGACCAGTGGATATCCCAGATGATCAGAACTGGGGAATAAATCACTAGGAGTCCTATGTATATAGTACCATATAACGTGCACAGACCAAGCAGTACAGTATAGGGCCGGAGAATGAGAAAGTAAAGTCATGATGTCATATCTAATAATAGAAGGGACATGTCAGTGCTGACTGAGGCTCTGCAGCAACTGTGAGAGTGATTGGTGATACTCCGCAGCAGGTGTGAGAAGGATTGGTGAGCATACACAGTAAGTGTGAGAAAATGAAGTATAGCTAAAGATAGAACAGGCTGATCGGAGATCGGATGACATATGTGTCATCAGCCAATAAAGACAAAGAGAAAGAATGTATGACTGTGGGAATCGCTTCGATAGATCAGGAGCAATTGTAAGATCTATGACAATAGAGGTATAAGAAAATAGAGAAAAATGAAGAGAAAAATAGGGAAAATAATAGCGGCCTGACATTGTACCTCTCATCTGATAGTACCATCTTACTCAGTATCACTTGATATTGTGTACACTCCTGTTTGTGTATGCTATCTCTGTCTGTTGAATATCTGTGCATACATTACTATCTCATTCAGCATCCACTCCATCCCATACATACTATTTACATATACCATATGTACACAACGCTTACATCTTCCCCTTGGACTACCTACATGCCCAAGTACTTCACACCCCACTCTCTTTTCCAGGATGATGCGTGTCCCCCCTGCTATGGTAACTGTTGTATTCCACTTTACACTCTCTGCTACAACCTTATCACCATGTACTATATAAGATGGGACTTTACTGCACATACTCCTCAGACATCTTACATGTTGTCTGAGTGAGTACCCCTTCACCTCCATCTTTCTCCTCTTCTCACTTCACCTGCAGCCTCTCTTACTATTGCATCATGGCACTCACTATGCCCATGACTTCTCTTATTGCTGCAGACATATTACTTGAGCTCTTCCCTCCTGGGGACATGTTACTCACCTTACTATCAATCATCATTGTGCTTGTTGCCTGCACATACCTGCATGTACACTGTCTACTCAGATGTGGTCACATGACCCTATGCTCTCACTCTCTTGGGCTTTAGCCCTAATCTTTGGAATCATCAGTTTTGGGCTTGTTGCCTGCTCATCCTATTTCATGGTTTTGTTGTTGTCCACTGCCCTACCCAGATTTCCCCAGGGTCCTCTTCCAGATCTACCTGATTGGATCAGTGATTGCTGAGACAATTTATCAGCTACAAAGTTGATCATGGCTGGCTTGATTTTGAAGCTGATCAACTATCTCCACAATTGCTGATCCATTGGCTAGATCTGGAAGAGGGCCCCCAGCTTTCAGTGCAGTCTACCTTGTGGAATATTCTGGTGATTTGAGCTATTTTATCTAGTGTGCTATCCACATGTTCTGAAAACCAGTGGCTTGAGCTGTAGCAACACTATGTATTGAGTTGGAATGAAAATGAATTGGTAGAAGTAGGTATGTAATTATTGTAACTCAAAGTCTGGAAATGCAGAAATAGAGAAATAGAAGAGAGTTGGTGAAGAACCTTATACCAACAACATGTAGCCCATCTACTGGAGTCCAATCTGCTCTCTACACTTGACAACATTCTGTGCACAGAATGACTTTCTTAATAAGTTGGCAGCTTGGTCTTCAGTAGGGATATAAGTAGGAGTTAGTTTCCCTGCCTCAACTGCATCCCTAAGCCAGAAATATCTCATATCCAAGTCCTTCATCCTCCCATGGTGTTCTGAATTCTTCACTACAAAGAGGGCAGACTGGTTATTTATATGAAAAGTCAAAGGCCCTTCAATGAGGTAGCCTAGCTCCTGCAACAAGTTCCTCATCCAAAGCATCTCCTTGCTTGCTTTGACAGCCACTATAAACTCTACCTCTGTAGTCAAAAGGGCAACAAGTGACTGAAGCTTGGAGTTCCAACTGACTGCACCTATCCCAATGCAAAGGAAATAGCTTGGAGTTTACCTACTAGTATCCATGTCACCACCATGGTTTGCATCTGTATAGGTGATGAATGTGAGGCTGATGGAAGTCAAGCCAAACAACTGAAAAACTAGAAGAAACTGTTGAACATTTCTTCTTACTTTCCTGCACTCTGTACTATACTCTGCACACACTCTCAGCCACCACTATCTACATGGTCTGTACACTGCCTCTATCTGTATTTATACCTGCAGTCTTGTCCATGAATATTATTGACTCTAGTTGTTCATTCTCATGCATCTCTGTAGTTCTGAGCCTCATCACCATGAGAGCTCATCAGGTTATGGGCCCTGCCTGGCTTGCACAATCTTATCTTATCTCCCTCCACTCAACTCTGATTGCACTCAGCATTGTCTTGTTCTATTGTCTTCTCCTACACCAACTCCTCCACATGCTGATCTCAAACTCTCCACACAAACTCTTTGTCTTTACCTCCAAGTGCTCTTCCATTGCAGATAATGAAAACTTGTGGATGATGAATTCTGGGTGCATGGGTCATATCTCTCCTCACAAGGCTGATTTTCATACCTACTCCACCACACTTCATCATGTTACTCTTGGGGACAACTCTACCATTTCTTCCTTAGGCATTGGGACCATCACTCACACTGCCCATTGCTCTAACAATGAGACAACCTCCCTTTCACTATCAAATGTGCTACATGTCCCCAAGGCCAATCATCACTTCCTCCCCATAAGCAAGTTGGACTCACTCAGTTTCACAATCACACATGAAAGCTAATGATATACAGTGTCCAGAAAGGGAGTTGAGTATTGCTCAGGGTTTCTCAGGAACAGAAACTACTGGCTTGGTCTTGACCCATCTGTCACACTAAATGCTGTTTCTTCCCCACTTACTCTTGGCATCTGGCATCAGTGATTTGGTCATCTCTCACCTCAAGTAGTTAAGAAAATTGGGGAATCCCAAGTCCTTGGGTTTGGCTATTCTCCCTCACTTACTGCTCTTCACCCATGCACTCTCTTCTTCCTTTCAGGCTCACATTCTGCACACATCCTTGATCTCATCCACTCTGATCTTGTGGGTCCTATGTGAGTACCTTCCTGTTGTTATTATAAGGTTCTTCACCAACTCTCTTCTATTTCTCTAATTTCAGATTTCCAGACTTTGTGTTACATTTACTTATATCTTTACTTGTGCTCATGTATTCTAGTTCTAACTTTACATGCACATGTGGCACACTCTCATAGTTCATACTCCACAGTCACGTGTACTATAAAGAAGTCCTTGGTGGCACAGCTAGTTCTCTAGTTGCTCACTTCAGACTTCAGGTACTGTATTTATGTCTCTGTCTTGTTTACCTAGTCGCTCACTTTGGACCTCAGTCCCCCACTTACTGTGGTCTCTAGAGTAGCCTCAGTTGCAATACCACAAGTCCATTAACACTTCCATCCAAGGGAACATATACTTTGCTACTTCCCTAGATGATTTCTCTGGCTATGGGCTTGTATATCCATTTAAGAGGAAGGATCAACTCACAGCTGCCTTTACTACATATGTCATATGTGGCATGGGCTGAAAATCGGACTGGGAGGACCATCAAAAGCCTACAAATGGATTTTGGAGTGGAATATGCTGCTGCATCCTTGCATACTATTTTAGCAGAGAAGGGGATTACTCACCAATTCACCATCCCCTATTCCCCACAACAGAATGGACATGCTGAGAGATGGAATTGTACCATCCTTGACCACATGCTCCCCATGCTCCACCAAGCCAGTCTGTCTGCAGATTTTTTGGAGTTTGCCCTTCACACCACTGCACATATGTACAATCACTCTCCCATGTGTCATCTCTCTTGGCAGACTCCCCACTCCATGTGGTCTACCAGCACCATCCCTGATGTCTTGCATTTCCATATCTTTGGGTGCTGAGCCTTTGTTCATACTCCCTCCACCCTCCAATCCAAACTTGAACCTTGGGTACATCCAATGATCTTCATCAGGTATGAAAGTGGGGCTCAATGTTTTGGGATACCATTCTCACAAAGTTGTTGTTAGCCAGGATGCCATGTTTGATGAACACCTTTTCCCTCAGTGCTCCCAGTCTACCCACATGCTTAATCTCTTCCCTCCTCCTGTTGTGACAGCCACTGGTGGCTCTAATGGTGATGACTTGTCAGATGGAGACTCAGATGATGACTCTGATGACAGTAGTCCTGCTCCACTGCTAGTACCTGCTCCTCTGATTGCAATCACTGATGTTCTGCCCCTAGCTGTGTTGTTATATAAGGTTCTTCACCAACTTTCCTATCTTCGGATTTCCAGACTTTGTGTTACATTTACTTATATCTTTATTTGTGCTCATGCGTTTGACTTGTTACTTTGCACATACATGTGGCACACTCTTATAGTTCATACTCCGCAGTTACACACAGTTTAAAGGAGTCCTCAGTGGCGCAACTAGTTCTTTCTCTAGTTGCTCACTTCAGACTTCAGGTACTGTACTTATGACTCCCTCTCTTGTTTCTCCAGTTGCTCACTTCAGACTTCAGTCCCCCACTTAGTGTGGTGTCTAGAGTACTCCTCATTGCAATCCCACAAGTCCTTTATTGTCCTTTAACAAGCTGCTGACCATGCTGATGACCCACCTGCTCCTCCTCCCTCTCCTGTTGCTCCAGTCACTCCTCCTTCTGTCCCACCTCCAGTTCACACTCATTGAGCACAGTGCACACATCATTGGACCCCCAGCACTCCTATTGATCCTCCTCAGTGGTTTGGGTGTACACATCAGGATCAATTTGGTCATGCTCAGGCCCATGCCAAGCTTTTAGGGGGTGGCCCAGTTCTCAGACCATGTTGAGATACTCATTGTCCTGCTAGGTTTGATGACGGTGCATATGAATCTTGTTCTGTTGTAGATGTTGAGTAAGGGGGGTCTGACACTGATGATGACATTTTTTCCACTCCACATACTCAGCCTTCACTCTCTGCCATCCTATCCTGTACCATCTCACACAACCTGCTCATGTTTAAACAAGCACTCACCTCTGACTCTGCTGACTCCTGGAATGCCACATGCCAACAGGAGCTCCAGATGCTCACCAAGCTTCATACCTGGGATCTTGTCTACCAGCAGGACATAATCTGGTTGAAAACAAGTGGGTGTTCAAACAGGAAGCTGATGGACAGTACAAAGCCAGACTTATAGCCAAGGGATTCACACAGTGACACAGAATTGACTACTCAAAAACCTTTTCCCCAGTTGCTCACTTTGAGTCCCTCCACACACTCCTTGCCATCACTGCCCTGGAAGACTAGGAAGTACATTCCATGGAAATCAAATCAGCATTCCTGAATGGAATGGTCAGAGGACAAGGTGTGCAAGCTTAACAAAGCTATCTATGGGTTGAAGCAAGCAAGCAAGCATCATGCCAATGGCACCACAAAGCACACACTGCTATGCTCAAACTCAGCTTCACCTGTACCTTTTCAGACTCTGGGATATATGTATCAAACACTTCCTCCACTCCTCTCATTGTTGTACTCTATGTTGATGACTTCACAATCTTCTCAGCAAAGTCATAGCCATATAAAGTGCCCTATCCAAGCTATTTGAAATGATGGATCTAGGTGACATAAATTTGTACCTTGGACTACACATCACCAGAGACCAGTCTAGACACACACTTGAGATTGATCAAACTACATACATTTCTGATGTATTGGATCACTTCAGGCTCACCAACTGTAACCCAACTCTCACCCTGCTTCCTTCATCTATCTCACTCACCAAGTCAGATACCACTGCCTCCTCCTCACTCAGATCTGAATACCAACAACTCATCAGTTCACTCCTTTATGCTACAATTGTTTCTCAACCTGACATCTCCTTCACCATCACCAAGCTTTCCCAATTCATCACCAATCCATCTCATGACCACCTGAACACTGCCAGACACATCTTATGCTACCTGAAAGGGTTTCTTCACCAATAGCTTCAGTATCACAGACTCTCCAACTCTGGATTGTATGGTTACTCTGATTCAGATTGGGCAGCTGACAAATATGATCATTGCTCCATGGGGGAATATGCTTTTGAACTCACAGAAGGTGCAGTTGCTTGGGTAAAACAAAAGCAACAGGTGGTTTCTCTCCCCTCCACTGAAGCTGAATACTAAGAGCAGCCTATTGGATGGTCCTAGGGAATGTTTTTGATAACTATACCCCTGGTAACAAAGTAGCTGTTGTGTGCTTGGTAAGCATAGTAAACATTCCTGATGATGATGAAGAGAGGGATCAATGAGATAGTGATGAGGATGATACCACTGATGACTAAATGAGGATCCAGAGTGATGAGTTTAGGATGTCTTAGTGATACTTAGAGTGACTTAGAGATCTTATACTTAATTCTTAGACTGTAGTGAGGTGAGGGCAGGCTTAGATCAAGCACAGTATAGGAGAATCCCTAGATTGTGAAGTTGACAAGACTGGGGTTTAAGACTGCCAGGCTTGTCCTGTACATGCAGGCTATGGCAGGCAGCAGCAATCAAGATGTAGATAAGGGATATGAAATATGATACTCTGAACAGGGAGAGAGTTGCAGGCAGCATGACTGCAGCAGAAGGTAAGTGGTTGCAATCACAGTAAGGTGATGCAACATGGTTCAAGTGCACTGCAGGGTAGTGGTAAGACAATGAGAGGATGGTGAAGAGAGATGTACTCACTCAGACACTGGGGAAGATGTCTGAGGAGATTGTAAAGTAGTGACCATCTTATATAGTAGTGGGGGTAGAGTTGTAGCAGAGAATATAATAGTGGAATACAACAACTACCAGAAGAGGGAGAGACACACGTCATCCCAGAGTATGTGTGGATGTTCAGACAAGTACATGGAGGTGAAGTCCAAGGAGATGGAAGGAAGAGGGTGAGGATGTAATGAAGACATGAATGTGTCATAAGTATGTGTATGGTGGAAGCTATGGAAAGCCTAATGAAGTGTATATTGTATGCACAGATATTCAACATGTCCCCATGTATACAAAACAGAGTGTCTTAAAGATAGTACAAGTAAATAGGGTTCACTAATCAATGATGATTGTGCAGCAATCAACAAGATCATGTGACCAAGTCACATCCATAGTGAGCTAAAGTAAATGTAGCCCCAAGCATGAAATGAATGAGAGACAAACAAAGGTAAATAGATATGAAATAGGATGAGTCCTTGCTAATTGTATAGTGATAGTCCTTAGCAAGTAAATGTTATAATAAATAAAGAAAAGATAAAAAAAGATAAGAAGCTTTATAGTACTTGGAGTAAAACTCACAGTGTAGTATGTTAATACTGTAGTACTATAAAGGGGGTAGAGTCCTTACTATAAGTTGGAGCTAAGCTCAACAACTGTAGTTAATGCTACACTTATAGTAAGTAAGATAAAAAAGAAAAAGAAAAAGAAAAAGAAAAAAAAAACAAGCTTATTATGAGGTGCCTACACAAGTGCCTCATAACACTGAATACATGGCCCTGTCACAAGCAGCAGCTCAAGCAAAGTGACTGCAGACACTACTTTCAGAGATCATTTTTAAACAAACTGAAGCTACAGTGTTGCATGGCAATGATCAATCAACATTGTGAGTAACCCTATGATGGGTAGAGGTTCCAAGCATATTGACATTTGTTTTCACTTTATTAGACAATGCATTTCTGATTCTTCCATTACTATATGTCACCTTCCCTCTGCTTCCATCACTGCTGATGTGCTAACTAAACCTACCACTTCCTGCCCTTCTCTCTCATCACACTTCCCTTGGTCTTTGTGACATGTGTCCATAGCAAGGGGGGGTGTTGAACATTTCTTCTGGCTTTCCCATACTCTATACCATACTCTGCACACACTCTCCACCACCACTATCTGTATTTATACCTGCAGTCTTGTCCATGAATATCATATATAGTGAATAAGGGATAAGACCAGTATGGTACCCAGTGGATATCCCAGATGATCAGAACTGGGGAATATTGCTAGGAATTCTCCCCTATATATAGTAAAGGAGTATGCACACAGACCAAGCACCATAATGTAGGGCAGGCATATGAAAAAGAAGAAAGATGACAATGAGTGCAGTCCACAGTAAGTGTGAGAATGATTGGTGATACTCTGCAGCAGGTGTGAGAGAGCTGAGTGAGCATCCACAGTAGATGTGAGAAATGAGTCATAAGTAAATAATGACAAGTGTGAGAGAAGCAAGGGGTAAACAACAATAAACAAAGACAATATAGGATAAGTCCTTGCTAATTGTATAGTGGTAGTCCTTAGCAAGTAAATATAAAGTAAAATAAAGAAATATAAAAGAAATGAGTTGCCTTATAATACTTGGAGCTAAGCTCACACTCTAGTATATAGATACTAAAGTATTATAAGGGAAAAGAGATAGAGTCCTTAATATAAGTTGGAGCTTTGCTCACAGCTGCAGTTAACACTATGCTTATAGTAAGTAAGATAAAAGAAAAAGAAAAAATAAGTCCATTATGAGGTGCCAAAGCAAGTGCCTCATAACACTATGCCAGGACCCTACACAGCCAACTTTCCCTTACAGACCCATCTTGCATCCCTGGCTGTCTTTTGCCCCCAATTCCCTGCTGATGCAGATGTTGGCATATTGTCTTCATCTGAGACATATCCCATGGCTGGGGAATACCATGAATTACTGTCATTGGAGGGTAGACTTGTGATGCTGAATCCCAGGTCAGCACATGAGGATGAGACAAGAATAACATGAGTCTCCTTGCTTTGTCTTGTCACCTTGCTGCCTCTATGTGCTTTTGTGATTCTCTGGTGGTGGTTGAGGTTTGCCAAGTTCATGAGCCTTACCTTGCAGAGTTTGCCACTTAGGTGGGGTACATGTCAGACTCCTACCACTGACTTTATTTCCTGCCATTATATTTTCTTTTCTTTTATGTTTTACTTAGATAAGATATGATTAGATCCATTTCATCTTATCACTCTTTCATCTAATTGAATCCTCTATCTTATCTACAGTCCTTACTGACTCCTCATGGTGGTTCCCATGCATGTGCAGCATGCACAGTCCCTGTTCTCAGGCTTACTGTGCCTGGTCTGTGCATGTTCCATAGTACTATAAATAGGCTAGTAAGTAGTTAGACAAATAGACCCCAGCCTGTTACAGCTGGTTCCACCCCTTCTACCTTGGCTGAGTCCTCTCATCCCTTGGTCTGGTTCCAAGGCAGCTCCCATTAAGTCCTCTAAAGGAGGCAGGGATAAGTTGGGTGTCTAGACTTATGTGACATTGCCAATCATCAGCTTGTCAGCCTGACAGTACAGGCATGACTGCTGGCTTGTGCTCTTTGATTGAGTCTTGGTTGGTTTCTACCTGTTCTCTGCATACAGACTCAACCACCTGAGGTATCATCTGCCTGTACAGAATGTACTGTACAGCAGCATGCACAACATGATGACATTTGGCCTAGCATGTTTCTGGCAGAGGCTGGTCCTAAATCTGTTGCTACTCCTTCACTCACTATCTTCAGGCTGCTGGGAAACATAACCATCACAGGCATTAGTGAGAACTATGCATTCAAGTCTATGCATCATGTTATGCAGTAGCATTAAAGGGGTGGCTGACTGTAGATGTGTTAAACTTTGATAGAGAGTGGCTTGTGGATTGATAAGGAGTATTCTAAACACCACACTAAGTGGGGGACTAGAGGATTAAGTGAGCAACTAAACTAATAGAGTCATGGTGAAGTTACAGTACCTAAAAGTGAGCAACTAAAAAAGAAGCTGTGCCACCTGGAACTATTTCATAGTATGCATAACTGTGGAGTGTGAACTATTGTAAGTGTGACTATGTGTGCCAAGTTAGAATAAGAACAGATCAGTACAAATTGAGATATATAAGTAGTTGTAAGTAGAAGTCTGGAAATGTAAAATAAGTAACAGAATAGAGAGATGCCAAAGAACCTTGTATAACAACAAGATATACAGGCATTTTTATCAATGTGGTCCAAGTTCCTGATGGTTGTTGTGAGTATCAAGGAACAACCAGCTCAAAGCTTGATCCATGTGCTGATGTGCATGGTATGCACAATGTATTGGAACATTACAATTTGTGA
>QLPN01002897.1:0-15377 GCA_003314395.1 Albatrellus ellisii
TGATCAGCACAGCAGTCTCCTGAGGCTGAGGCACTCCATTCAAGGAGGCAAGAGGAAGAGGGTGGGTGCAAACATGCAGGGCATAAGAGCAGATTGCTCAGAAAGTTACAACCCTAGCATTACAGAAGTATAGTAGTTAGTGTAGTAGTAAGCTAGGGAGGGAGAAGATGTAGATGACCAACTGAAGATCAGTGTCCCTAATTATGTACCTATATATGTAAAGATGCAGTGCACAGACCATGCTTATGTGATAGAGTGTGGGGCATGGGTATTAGAGTGAAGAGCAAAAACATGTCAACACATTTCCTAAGATTGTCCAATAGGCCACTCTTAGCAGTTTTTGGATCATCTTTTGTTCCCAAAGAACTACATTTCTCTGATTCCCTTGATGTTTACTGCACTTACTTCATCAACAATAACATTGATCACCACTGCAATGAATTTTTGTCATCCTCTTAAGTAGCCAATATTTTATTTTAACAACTTGTTCTCCTTTCAAACTGTTGCAACTTTTCAAGCCTTGTAGACTGGTGTGCAGCTCAAAAGCAATGGAAAGCACCCAATCTTTTTGTAGATTTGCTGATGAAGAGAGTGCTAAGAGCAGCCTAATGGACAGTCTTAGGAAAAGTTTGCAATAACTATACCTCTGGTAACAAGATAGTGGATATGTGCTTGATATGCATAGTAGACATTCCTGGTGATGATGAAGAGTGGGAACAACAAGATAGTGATGAGGATGATACCACTGATGACTATATGAGGATCCAGAGTGACAAGTTTAGGATGTCTCAGTGACACTGAGAGTGACTTAGAGATCTTAGACTTAGTTCTTTAGAATGTTGTGAGGCAAGGGCAAGCTCAGACCAAGCATAGTATAGGAGAATCGCTAGATTGCAAAGTTGACAAGACTGGGGTTTAAGACCACCAGGCTTGCAACTACTTATACTGAAGACATATCCCAAAGATAGTATGAATGAATGAAATTCACAGATCAATGAGATCATGTGACTATGTTCACATCCTTTAGTAAACTACAAGTAAGTAGCCACAAGCATGATATGAACAAGAGATAAACAAAGACAAATAAAGATGCAATATGATGATCCCTTGCTAATTGTATAATGATAGTCCTTAGCATATAAAATGTAAATGAAATAAAAGAAAGATAAAAGAGATGAGATGCCTTATAGTATTTGGAGTAAAACTCACAGCTTAGTATGTAGATACTATAATACTATAAGGGAGGAAGAGATAGAGTCCTTACTAAATCAAGTGAAGCTAAGCTCACAGCTGTAGTCAAACTGCACTCTAATAGTAAGTAAGATAAAGAAAAAGAAAAATAAGTCCATTACAAGGTGCCAAAGCAAGTGCCTTGTAACAGGGAGGAGCTCTAACTAAGGACTACAAGAGATTGCCTAAAAGGAGAAGAGTGTGGGTCAAGTGATAGACCCATGTGAAATGCCTACTGGTACAGCAAATAACCAGCAAAGATAGGTGTGACAAGATATACAGAGAGACATACATGTGTACACCCTTTATCTGTTGATAGTCCAATGGTCTATGCACCACTTCTTTTACTATAAGTAGGACATAGCACTACTGTATTAGAATAAGAACTATTCAAGTTCCCTCTCAGTGCATGACCTGCCTTCATCAAATATGATGAGGATAAGGATAAGTCATAGACTATTATAATGCAGAAGCTATAGTATATAAGTAATGATATAGTGAGCACAGACCATTTATGCTGAGTATGCTAGACATGTGATGAAGTAAAATCAAGTGGCTGAGTGCTTGTCAATACCCCCCCTTACTTAAGATACATGTCAACAAGCCCAAGGCCAGTGCAATGAGCAGTGAAGGCAGGAAGAGGACAAGGTTTCATCAAAGTGTCCATGGCAATGGTAACAGAAGGAAGGTGATGTAAAGTGACTGACATGTTCTGTCCACACTCCCTGGTATGATGAGATCTGATGTCAATATGTTTTGTGTATGCACAGGTCTGGGCAAACAATCTCAAAGGCATTGTATAAGATGATGAGTGAGTAGGTGATCCCAAATGGGGAGAGCAGCACATGCATGTCTGCAGCAGTGAGAGATAGATGTGGACACAGTAGGTGCCACATGCAGTAGAGTGTGTGTGTGTGTGTGCTGCAGGAGAGTATGAGAAAGAAGATAAGATAGAGTAAAGAGATACTCACTCAGACTTGGTAGTAAGACATCTGAGGAGATTGTATGGTAAAGTGCCTATCTTATATAGTGACCTTGTAGTCAGGTTAAAGCAGAGTGTAAGTAGTAAAGTACAAGAACTACCATAAGGAGGAGGGATGCATGTCATCCTGGAGTAAAGAGTGGAGTGTGAGTGTTTGCAGGTGAATGTGGATAGTCCACAGAGGTGCAGTAAGTGTAAGTGTAATGCATACATGTGAAAGAGTGCATGTGTTGTTGAAACAGACATAGGGACATGCACAGCAGATAGATTATAGATAGATATGATAAGGCTTGAAGCCACATTGGTCTTTGAGGGATTAGCCAAAGGACTAATGTCCAGAGGCAAGATATCTGAAGGGAGATCAGAGAGAGGCATATGCAAAAGTAGCAGTACACAAAGATGCAGAGTGACTCAGCAGGAGTAGAAGTGCTGAGGTAGTATGGTGAAGGAGTAGAGAAGATATAGTAAAGAGGACTCAAAATTGGAGAGGAGTCTGAATCATACAGAATTAAGAGATGTTCCAAAAATGGAATGGTAAGAGTCTAATAGTGATGAATGAGTTAATGCAAGAAATACCAGTTTAGACCATATGTCCAGTGTTGTAAAGCAGAAGCAAATTTCAACATGTGTGAGGAAGGAAGAAGTAAGCCAAATGAAAAACCATGTATATTTAACATTGTGTCCCTTTCCTGACTATTGGGTTGGTCATGATTGTTGAGAAGCACCAGTGCCAAAATAGTGACTTGGCTTGGGTTCAAACCAAGGACCTCCCTTACTCCAGGTGGGTGCTCTAACCATTGAGCTACCAGGTCTTAGTTAAGTGAAGTGCAATTAACATAATGTAAAGCTGTACTATGGCTAGTTCCTGTCTAGAGAGTTGACTACTTCAAGCTGAGAGATAGATAGGGGGTTTTAGCTCATAAGTACATGGTCAGGTATTTGACCTTCATCTTCAACATCTTCTGTTGGCTATCTACTGTACTACCAATATTTTTATATGAGTCATGTATCTGACCCACTCTCTTCTCCATTTGGAATAACTCTTGTTCCCTCAGTCAGAGCTCCTCTTTAACTTAAGCATTGCTCTACTATATCTCTCCTACCATCCTGTTCTACCACCTCAGTGATGAGCACAAGTCATATGTGAGGAGAGAACACAAAGAGTTCTTGTTCATTCAGGAAGTGGAGAGTATGTATGTGCAGTAGAGAGAGACAAAATAGGAAAGAGGTGATTGGTAAGCTAATTGGTGAACAAGAAATGTCAACACTCAGCACTTCTGCAACTTGCTGAGGTAGGTACTGTTGGAGTTTACAGTGATGTGCAACAGTGAATGCATGATTGTGTGACTGTAAAAATGCAACTGGGCAACTGCACCACATGGACCTCTTGTGGGACTCAGGGACAATACAGATGGACCCTACTTACAGATCTTTTTCCTTCACATTGTTTTATTTCCCCTCAGTCTTCTACAAAGAGACTGAGGTCAGTACTTACTCCTACATCATTCACACCTTTATGTTTTCTCACTATTTCTTCCTGTAGAATACAATCTACAGTTGGCTGCACTCTTTTCCAAGCAACCTCCTGTATGCACAGGCTATGGCATACAACAACACAGTGATGACATAAGATGATGATGATGTAAGTGAGCCCAAAGGGCAGTGAGGGTGCATGCATCTGCAGCAAGTGAGTAGGTGCAGACACAGGCAATGTGCCACAATGTGGTGATAATATGTCAGACTGTGTGAGAGACATCTAAGTAGATAGTAAGTGAACCTGCAGCAAGTGAGTAGGTGTGGACACAAGCAATGTGCTGCAATGTGGTGATAGTATGCTGCAGGGCTAGTGAGAGATGTGATAGTGGTGGTAAGGTGAGATACTCACTCAGACTGCATGAGAGACATCTGAGGAGTTTGTATAGTAAGTACCAGTATGTATAGTGTCTGCAAGGTAGAGTTCAAGCAGAGAGTGTTAGAGTAAAGTATAAGGCTGCCAAATAGGAGCAATGCACATTGTGTCAGAGTGTGGTGTGGTGTGTGAGTGTATGCAAAGAAGTGTGGGCAGTCCACAGACATATGGAAATGATGAGGGGATAAGTATATATTGTACATGTAAGTGTATGTGCTGTGTGGTAAAGGATAAGTGTAGAGCAGCACCAAATGAAAATACTCAACACCTCCTTCAATAGGTACTTCATCATCCCTATCTTCTCTTATCTGACAGTACCTTTCATCTCACAGTCACTCTATCTCATCATGTCTTTGTCACACCTCCTGTCACATACTTTCTTATCATCTTGTACATTCTTCTGTGTGACCTGAGACACATCCATAGTAAGCCAGAGCAAAGTAGCCACAAGCACAACAAGAATCAAGAGATGAACAAAGATAAACAAAGCTGAAATGGGATGAGTCCTTGCTAATTGTACAGTAATAGTCCTTAGCAAGTAAATGTTATAATAAATAAAGAAAAGATCAAAGGATAAAGTGACTTATAGTACTTGGAGCTAAGCTCACAGCTGTAGTAATAATACTATGCTTTACTAGTATGTAAGATAAGAAAAAAGAGAAGGAAAAAAAGAAAAAGAAAGCCATAACAAGGTACCTAAGCAAGTGCCTCATAACATCCAGTATTAGGACAAAAAAGGAAAGAGTAACTTAGTCAGCATGTAATTGTCAACAACTCCAGCCCTATAGTGTATAGCATGGTCTGTGCACTGTCTCCATTACTATATATACTGTAGTTCACTTAGTGTTTTATCCCCAGTTCTGATCATCTGGAATATCCACTAGGTGCAGTAGTCTTCTAGTCATCTATTGTCTTACCTTTACTGATTAAATCATCTGGGATACCCACTAGCTTGAAGTGCAATTGTTCCTTTGTTTGATTTAGCATCTTCTTCAGTTGTTCAGCTTTGACATTAGCATTGGCCTCACATATTTAGACTTAGCTTACTATGGACACATCTTGTTGATGACTATATGCTGACTAACTTAATCCTTCCTTTTTCATCTTTCTACTGTACACACACACTACTGTACACATACATACACATGTTAGAATCTGTTGATCACACTGGTCCATGCACTACTACTAGTTACTATAAGTTGAGTACAATGCCCCTATGTGATAATAAGAACTCTTTCACATTCTCCTCTCACACATGACCCATGCTCAACACATCCTAGTCACATGATCTCATTGATTGCTGCACAACCATCATTGATCAGTGAACTTTAACTACTAGTACTATCTTTAGAACCCCCAGTCTTGTCAGCTTCACAATCTAGGGATTCTCCTATCCTGTGCTTGACCTAAGCTTGCCTTCCTCTCATTTTACACCCACCACCAAGTGGAGTGACACTCCCTTACCACCTGATGTCTCACATCTTTGCATCTTTGGCTATCATGCTTGGGTAAAGACTCCAGATCATGCACATTCCAAACTTGATCCAAAAATGTGCCCCATGACCTCTGTTGGATATGAGTCTGGCACCAAGGGATGGCTGTTCTGAGACAAGCTTTCACATTGTTTGGTCAGTAGTAGGGATGCCATCTTTGATGAGGCTGTTTTCCCCACCATTGATTCCAGTCACATGCCCACAGTCCTCAACCTCTTTCCCCCTGCATTTGGTCCTCACAATGACTCTGATGATGGGGATTCTGATGACAATTGCAGCTCTGATGGTGATGACTCACCTCCTGCACCCATCCCTGTGCCTGACATCCCAAATGCACCTGACATTCCTGACACTCCTGTGGTCACTGCTGCACCTGAGGACCCACTCCCTCCTCTGCCTGATGCACCTCCTGATATCCCTCAACCCATCATGCCTCCTCATGTACCATTGCTCCTCCTTGTATGCATGCACACCATATGGCTCACACTGACATTGGCCCTGCACCTAGTCAGCCTCAATGGCACCACTCCACTTGTGACTCACCTGGGCATCAGCATGGCCATGTGCTCCTCATTGACAATGATGTACCTGTCATGCAATGCTCTCAGTGCCTTACCAGATGACCTGAACACTTTTGCAATAGTGCCTATGGGTGACATGAATTTGTGGACATCCTTGGCAAGGGGGGGATTGGGACTGATGATGACAATGGTGATGACATTTTTGCCATGCCACAAGCTGGCCCTTCAATCTCAGCCATCCTTTCCCATGCCTTCTCATGCAATCCCCTCACTCTCAAACAGGCTTATCAGGTCCTGACTCAGACTCCTGGCACTCTGCCTGCAATGAAGAGCTTGACTCACTACACAATGTCCACACCTGGGAACTCATTGACCTCCCTTCTGGTCATGATTTAGTAGCTAACTGTCAGGCCACTCTTATTTTTCCCTATTTTTCTCTTCATTTTTCCTTATTCTTCTTACCTTCCTACTACCATAGATCTTACAATCACTCCTGATCTATTGAAGTGATTCTCATGGTCATGCACTCCACTTGTTCATCATTATTGGCTGATGACACATATGTCATCTGATCTCTGATCAGCTCATTCTATATTTAGTTATGACTCATTCTTCTCACCATTACTGTGCATGCCCACCAATCCTTCTCACACTTGCTGCAGAGTCTCAGTCAGCACTTACGCATCCCCTCTATTATTCAATATGACATCATTGTGTTACATTCTCATTCTCCCCTATACTGTACTGCATGGTCTGTGTGTTTTCTAAGATACTATATATACATAGGACTCCTAGCAATTTATCCCCCAGTTCTGATCATCTGGGATATCTGCTAGGTACAGTAGTGATTCTCCTCTTTCTCATTCTTCTTAACTGATTATATATCTGGGACATCCACTAGCCTTTGGAGCAAGATTGTCCTTTTATTTTGTTTTAGCTTTCTTCAGTTGTTCAGCTTTGACATCCAGTGTTGGCCTCACAATTGATCAGAACTCCCTCCCCTGCCACACCTTTCCTCTTCCTCCCTTTCCTGCAGACAGGTGCTTTCACCTTCACTTTGTCTGCAACCCCTTTTACACCATATGGTTCATATGGAAGCCTAAACATGAAGAAGAACCCTTCCACCACACTCTCTTTCTCCCTTGCCCTCCTCTTGCTTATTGCCATCACTGCAAGTGGCAAAAGCATGAGAGTGAGTGTATCTGTAGATTGTGGACTCATGTATATGTCCCTTGCTCACCCTCTCCTACTCTTCACCTTCTTATTGGACATTACAGTGTTCAACCCATCCACCTCCACCTCTCACCCAGCAACATCCTCTGTGAGGCCAACACTATGTTGAAGCTGAACAACTGTCAGGCTTTGTTTATGGAGCATTTATTCCTTTCTTTATTCTTTTCTTTTCTTTTACTTTTCCTTTTGATTAGATAAGATTAGATCATCTTTCCTTTCAGTCTATCTGATCTCATCTTATCTTTATCTACTTACTGTCGCTTCGTGCTCTGGATGCGCCCATGCTGCGCATGATGTCATACTTACTGCGAGTCTTACTGTAGCTGCCTACCCTAGAGTACTGCGCTGGTCCGTGCACACTTTCCTTTAGTATATAAGTAGCTGTAGTATTATGAATATACTCCAGCTTGTTATGTCTGGCAAATCCTTTCTTTTGGAGTGATCCTTAAGTTAGTGCACACTGGTCTCCCTTATGCGATATGTAGGACTGCCATCTTACAACAACTGAAGAAAAAGCTAAAACAACAAAAAGGACAATTGCACTTTGACTAGCAAATACCCTAGATATATAATTAGCTAAGAAAGACAAGGAAAGAACTAGAAGGTACTGCACCTAGCAGATATCCCAGATCATCAGAACTGGGAATAAAACACTAAGTGGACTATGCTATATATACTACCCAGAAGAGTGCACAGACCATGCTGTACAGTATAGGGCTGGAGGATGAGAAACTATAGTAATGATGTCATACCTAATAATAGAGAGGATGTGTAACTGCTGACTGAGGCTCCACAGCAGGTGTGAGAAGGATTGGTGAGCATCTGCAGTAACAGTAGGAAAATGAGTCATAACTAAAGATAGAACAGGCCAATTGGAGATCAGACAACATATGTGTCATCAGCTGATAACAATGAAGAAATGGGATGCATGACCGTGGGAATCACTTTGATAGATCAGGAGTAATTGTAAGATCTATGACGATAGAGACATAAGAAAATAGAGGAAAATGAAGAGAAAAATAGGGAAAATAATAGTGGCCTGACAAAGAGCACAAACCACTGACTTTTGTGGAGATGATGAAGATGGTACAAGATCAGCAGAAGTTGCTTCAAGCACAACAAGAAGTGGTGACAAATCTGATGAATCATTTGGAGATAGCAGAAGGAGGTTCCTCTTCAGGGCACAGAACAGGCCTCCCACCCTGGGTCCACCTCCCCAAGGTTCATGTCACAGAATGAACTCCTTTTGATGGAGACAAAAAGAAATTTCAATCATATCTAGATCAAATTTATCTCATCCTTCACACACACCCAGAATATCAGGATGGAGATGAAGTGACAGTTATACTGTCTTACATCAAAGGAGGATATGCAGAAGAATGGAAGAAGGGTATTCTGCAACAAATCAAAGCACATAGAGCAGAACCATTGCGACATGACAAACCTTTCAAAAATTTCAATGATCTCTTAACAATGATGAAGATTACTTTTGGGGACCATAACAAAGAACAGATGGCCCAGCAAAAGTTAACCACCATTTCTCAGGGAATTCGTCATATAGAGGAATACATCACTGAATTCCTTTTCTATAAAACAGTGTCTGGATACAATGATGGTGCATTATGCACATTATTCAAAAAGGGGATGAATTGTCCTCTTCTCCAGTCCTGTTATATGGAAACACTGATTCCTACTGATCTGGATGGTCGGATCAGGAGAGCAAGGATCAGGGTATATGTCTGGCAAGACATGCAAAACTTTGAGACAACATGGGGAAGAAGACAGATGCAAGGACAGCAGTAACAATATGGAAGACAACAGGGGCAACAGCAAAACTTCACCCCTTGTTGAGAATTCACTCCTGCTGCTGCTCCTGCTGGAGAACCTATGGATGTTGACAGAACTAGAGGACCATGTCCTTGACTTTGTTTCAATTGCAGAAAAGAGGGGCATTCTGCACAAGAATTTCCTGAACCAAGATGTCCTCAATGACAACAAAGAAGGGGGAATGTGAGGACCCTTCAAGAGATGTGTGTGCTAAGCAAGGCAGACTTCTTGGCTGAGATGCAGAAGGAGTTTCAGGCATGTGGTCTCCAACTAAACAATCTGATGGGCTCAAAGAGTGGAGCACCACAGCAGGGTTTTGGGTTGGATGGGAATTGAGCATGAGTTTGCCATCCTACAATAGGTTTTCTATGCTTCAGACTGATGATACAGACATTGATCATCTCAATGCTTGTACCCAAATTTATTTAACATGCATTGTTCTGTCTTACTCTCAGTCTGAAGTGAAGCCTCAAGTGCAACAGGTTATTCCTCCTGTTGAGAAAAAGGAATATATTCAAAGAGCAATATTCAATGTTACAAGTTTTCCAGAAATGAAACTCAAAATCAAAACAGTGGATACAGGATCTGTCTTAGAAGTAGATGCTCTACTGGATTCAGGAGCTACAGGATTATACATCAACAAATAATTCATCAAGAAAAACAATTTAAACACAAAAAAATTGGCAAAACTGATACCAGTCTACAATGTTGATGGATCACTAAATCAAGGAGGATCTATTGAAGAGATGATTGATTTCATCATGACTATTGATGGCCATACTGAATGAGCTACTTTTTCAGTCTGCAATCTGGGCAAAAAGAATGTTCTTGTTGGAGAATCATGGTTGACAACCCATAACCCTGAAATCAATTGGTTACAGGGAAAAATACATTTTACCAGATGCCCTTGCAGATGTGAAGTACACCTCAAGGCTGATCAACAAGTCTGGAAATCAAACAAGAAGTTGATGAAGCAACAGAATCAAGCTATACATCAAGAAGCCAAAAAATGGATTGCAGCTGAAGAAGAAGAAGATCAGATATTGATGGTCATGGCCAATTAAAAGGAAATGGAGGCAGCCATTCAAAATATTAGCCAAGATCTTGCTATTGAAGCAGTAAAGAAGAAGTTGAAGAAGAATCTCAAAGATATAGTACCCAAAGCATATCATCATTTCAAATGGGTATTTGACAAAGAAGCCTTCAATTCTCTTCCCCCAAGACACCCTTGGGATCATGCAATTGAACTTAAACCAGGTGCAAAACTATCTGCTGGTAAAGTTTACAATCTTTCTCTGGACAAACAAAAGCAATTGGAACTGTTCATTGAAGAAAATTTGAAGAGTGGTTGTATTCGTCCTTTGAAATCTCCCATGGCATTGCCTTTCTTCTTTATCAAAAAGAAATCTGGAGATCTTTGACCAGTTCAAGATTATTATAAGCTCAATGACATGATGATCAAAAATAGCTATCCACTTCCCCTTATTTCTGAATTGATTGATCATCTTCATGGAGTGCAGTATTTCACCAAGATGGATGTTCATTGGGGCTATAACAATGTCAGGATCAAAGATGGTGATGAATGGAAAGCTGCCTTCATCACTAACAAGGGTTTGTTTGAACCTCTTGTCATGTTCTTTGGTCTCTGCAATAGTCCTGCCACTTTCCAAACTATGATGAACCATTTGTTCTGTGGTCTCATCTCTTGTGGAGTTGTGGTGGTATATATGGACAACATCTTGATCTTCACAGCAATGTTGGAAGAACATCAGAGGGTCACACAGGAAGTCCTTCAAATCCTTGCAGATAAACTTTATCTCAAACCAGAGAAATGCAAGTTTGAACAGACATCTATTGACTTCCTTGGCTTGAAGATTTCTTTTGACAAGATTGCTATGGATCCAGTCAAGGTACAGGGTATCAAAGACTGGCCAATTCCACAAAATCTTCATGACATCTGCTCATTTTTGGGTTTCTGTAACTTCTATCATTGTTTTATTCTTGGGTTTTCTAATATCACTAAACCCTTGAATGAACTGATGCAGAAGGATGTCAAGTGGCATTGGAATGAAGAACAGCAGTTGGTGTTCACTCATTTACAAGATGCTGTATGTTCTGAACCAGTTCATGTGTTTCCAGATGAGCAGTAACCTTTCTGAGTTGAAGTGGATAGTTCTGGTTATGCTACTGGTGCAGTTCTTTCACAGCTTCAACAGGACAACAAGTGGCACCCTGTTGCATACCTCAGTAAGGGTTTGTCACCTGCTGAGCACAACTATGACATATACAACAAGGAGATGTTGGCCATCATTCATGCTCTGGAAGCATGGCATCATTATCTTGAAGGTTCCATTCACCCTGTCCAAGTCATCACTGACCACAAGAACCTGGAATACTTCATGATGGCCCAGAAACTCAACCATCATCAAGCTCACTGGTCACTTTATTTGTCTCACTTCCAGACCAACATGGTCCATAAACCTGGCACAACCAATGTTTGCCCTGATCTCCTCTCGAGACATTCAGACCATAAGAAGGGGGTAGAAGATGACAACAAGAATGTCATCTTGCTCAAGCCAGAATTTTTCAAACACAAGATTTCCCTTGCAGTACTCAGCCCTCCTATCTTGAAAAGAATCATGGATGCACAAAAAGAAGACCACAACTATATCATTTGGGACAAGTTGGATGCAGACTTGAGGAAAACTGCAATGTTCACATGATGGAGTGAAGATGAGAAGAAGACACTTTTCTACAATGGGAAATTTTATGTTCCAGAAACAATGTATGCTGAGTTGATGAAGACCTGCCATGATTCACCTCTTACAGGACATCCAGGTTACAAGAAAACCTTGGAAATGGTTCAACAACATTTCTGGTTCCCAAATATGGCATCGTATGTGGAGAAATATGTCAAAGGATGTGATTTATGCCAATGGACAAAGACTTTCCCTATGAAACCACAAGGAGAGTTAACACCTAACAAAATTCCCTCATGTCCTTGGCAAATCATCTCCACAGATCTTATCATCAAATTGCCTGAAAGCCAAGGCAATGACTCTATTCTTATGGTCATGGATCATTTCACAAAAATGATTCATGCTATCCCTACAACAGAAACAGTTACAGCAGAGGGAGTAGCACACCTTATGAGAGATTATGTTTGGAAACATCATGGTCTTCCAGAGAAGGTATTGTCAGACAGAGGACCACAATTTGCATCACAAGTCATGCATGAATTGAATCATTTATTGGGAATCCAAACAGCCACATCTACAGCCTATCATCTTCAAACTGAGGGTCAAACAGAATGGATAAATCAAGAAATCAAACAATATTTCTGTCTCTTCATCAATCATCAACAAAACAATTGGGCAAGCTGGTTACCTATGGCCAAATTCACATACAATAATTGCATTCATTCAGCAACAAAATATTCACCATTCATGCTGAATTATGGACAAGATCCACAAATGGGTCATGAACCTCATACATCTACCAGAATTGACTCAGTGGACAAGTTTGTAGCAGGGCTTAAACACATCAGTGAGGAAGCGGAGATTTCATTGAAGAAAGCAGCAGAGGATATGAAGAAGTTTTACAATGAACATAGAAGCAAAACACCAGTTATACTGTTGGAGATAAAGTTTGGCTTGAAGCTACCAATATCGACACTGGAAGACCGATGAAGAAATTGGATCATAAATGTCTTGGACCATATGAAGTACTCGAAGTACAATGCATATCATCTCAAACTTCCAAAGATGATGAAGATTCATCCTGTCTTCCATGTGGTCAAACTTCATCCTTTTATCAAAGATGTCATTGTTGTATGGAAATTTGTCCTCCTCCCATCATCAAGAATGGTGTTGAAGAATATGAAGTTGAAGAAATCCTCAACAGTTGTCTTTCTCAAGGTAAAGTTCAATATCAGGTCAAATGGAAGGACTACCCCACAGAAGAGAATTCTTGGGAACCTGCTTCAGCATTGATGGAAGATGTTCCTGATATGCTAAAGAGGTACCATAAAGAGAATCCTCAAGTGATACATTCAGTAGCCATTTATTCCCTTTACCAGATGGAATATTCACCAGAGATGATGGCTAAACTACATTACATTCATTGACTTCAAGAAGAAACACCTCCATCCACTCCACCAGTTCTTGATGAAGGATATGAGGAAGCACCTTTTGGCATTATTGAAGATGAAGATGATTTTACAGATGAAGATGATGATGGAGTTATTACTCCCAAATCATATGAAGATTTGAAAGAATTATCTAAATCTTCTTCCATTCTTCCTCTTTCTCTATCACTCTTTGCTGGCATCCCTTTCAAATCTATCAAAGGTGAAGAAGATATTTGTCATGCATGTCCATCTCCATTCTTCACTCGTTGAGACATCTTGCCTTAAGAAGGGGGTACTTGTCAGGCCACTCTTATTTTTCCCTATTTTTCTCTTCATTTTTCCTTATTTTTCTTACCTTTCTACTACCATAGATCTTACAATCACTCCTGATCTATCAAAGCAATTCTCACAGTCATGCATTCCACTTGTTCATCTTTATCAGCCAATGATGCATATGTCATCCAATTTCTGATCAGCTCATTCTATATTTAGTTATGACTTGTTCTTCTCACACTTGCTGTAGAGTCTCAGTCAGCACTTATGCATCCCCTCTATTATTAGATATGACATCATTGCATTACTTTCTCATTCTCCTGCCCTACACTGTACTGCATGGTCTGTGTGTTCTCTAAGATACTATATATACATAGGACTCCTAGCAGTTTATTCCCCAGTTATGATCATCTGGGATATCCACTAGCCTTTGAAGCAAGATTGTCCTTTTATTTTGTTTTAGCTTTCTTCAGTTGTTTGGCTTCAACATCTAGTGTCAGCCTCACACTAACAAGTGGGTCTTCAAGTGCAAAGCTAAAGGGCAATTCAAAGCATGTCTTGTTCCAAAGGGGTACACTCAAGTCTATGGTGTTGACTACACTGAAACCTTTTCACCAGTTGCATGCTATGAATCACTTCAGATGCCACTCACTATTGCAGCCCTAGAAGACTGGGAAGTGCACTCAATGGATGTCAAATCTGCCTTCCTCAATGGTGATCTGGATGAGGGAATCTATATGGATCAACCACAGGGTTTTGCTGTATCAGGGAATGAAGGAAAGGTGTGTTGCCTGTACATGGCTATCTATGGTCTCAAACAAGCATCATGGTGTTGGCACCACAAGATGCATGGTGCCCTCCTCGATCATTCCATCACCTGCACCATTTCTGATTCTGGCATCTATGTGTCAACCTCCTCTTCCAAACCCCTCATCATTGTTCTACATGTTGATGACATCACCATCCTAGGAGGGTCCTTAGATGAAGTAGATGCTTGCAAAGAAGCATTAAAGATGCTCTTCCAAATGACTGATCTTGGTGAAATCACATCTTATCTGGGACTTCAGATTACCAGAGACAGGTCTACACACATTCTGGAAATTGACCAAGAAGTGTACATCTCTGATCTACTTGATTGCTTTGGTATGGAAGACTGTAATGCTACAACCACTCCTTTACCACCCACTATCATCCTCACCAAGACCACCACTCCCATTCCAGAATCATCAACCCTGAATTCATCCTACCAACAATTGATTGGCTCACTTCTATATGTGGCCATCATCTCTCATCCAGACATCTCCTTTGCTGTCATGAAGTTATCACAAATCCTTCCTCCACTCACCTCAATGCTGCAAAGCATGTTCTTTGCTACCTGAAAGGTACTCTTAATCACCACCTTCAGGATGGTGGGATGGGAGCTGCTGGTGTTCAGACTCAGATTGGGCAGTTGATAGAGATGACAGGAAGTCAATTGGTGCATATGTGTTTCTGCTAGGAGGAGCTATAGCCTGGTCATCATGCAAGCAGCAAACAGTATCCCTCTCCTCAACTGAGGCTAAATATGTCAGGCCGCTATTATTTTCCCTATTTTTCTCTTCATTTTTCTCTATTTTCTTACGTCTCTATCATCATAGATCTTATAATCGCTCCTGATCTATCAAAGCGATTCCCACGGTCACGTACTCTTTCTCTTTGTCTTTATCGGCCGATGACACGTATGTCATCCGATCTCCAATCGGCCCATTCTATCTTTAGTTATGACTCCTTCTCTCACACC
>QLPN01002909.1:0-11868 GCA_003314395.1 Albatrellus ellisii
AACGTACTACCAAAATCCTCGAATAGACCCCTGTTAGAAGTAATATTCGAATATGGTCGGTTTTTGAGTCTGAGCGAATGGTCGCTGTTAATGTCTACGTCCTGCTGACGTTGCCTAGCTTCCAACTTCTCCATAGTCATTTGTACACGGCCTCAGTGGAGACCAGACTAGGTTGTGCTCGTCATCGACACCGTAGCTGTGTGAATGCGCCGGAGAACCCACCACGGACTGCTGTAGAGATTCCAATAACATGCACCGACTACTTCTCAACAATGCCTAGGGTAGTCAGGACAGTATGGCGTCACAGCTTAGATATCGGTCCTATATAAATCAACAACTCAGCCAAGTGCGTGAGTAAGTTGCGGCTACCTTGTTCCGCCCAAAGAGCATAGGCGAGCAATGCTTGAAGGCGCAAGTTCCGTGTGTCGATGGATGCCAGAACACGGCAGGGCAAGTTTAAAAGATGGGGAGAAAGGACAGCCGTCGCCACTGGCTCATACTTGGACCGTCGGCCGCGCGCGTCCAGCGAAAATTGGGAAAGCGCGTCCGTCACAGTCACGTGTGCTTGGCCTAAATGTCACCGCGACTCTGCGGCCAGTTTCTCCATGGACCACGTACAGCACCGACGCATCAGAGACTGCATGCGCCTGGACGAGCGAGCATCAACACCCGCCCACATTGAATGGATTTTAACATACATCTGGACAATATTCGTGAGGATGCGGAGGTCGATGCGAGAAATATGCAAGCTACCCATCCAAGTAGTAATAATAAAAAGGGATCCATTTACCGGGCTCACTGTAACTGCTTGCATATCGACATGGCACTGAAGAATTTCTACCATTTGAGCTTGAGCACAAAGCTCTTATAATGCCAGTGGCTCCACGCGCCTTGTGCTACGCGATCCAGGCGAGCGTGAGCACTTTAATTTGTCGGCATGAAATTATCCAACTCAACAAACAGTGTTAACTGCTGCTCTTGACCTCGTTCATCTGGCAGCATGCTTCCTAGTGCACTTTTTATACTACTAGTTTTTGTCTCGGCGATCAGTACTGGCGGCATGGCGGCCAAGCTACTGAAGGTTCCAATCCACTCCACGCTGTAAGTGCATGCCTTTTTGCCTGTTGGTTCGCTCTTATGTCGGATCTTCCCCNNNNCCCCCCCCCCCCCCCCCCTCTCTCTCTCAATAGCGCAAGAGCGGCGCAGCAGAGCATGTCTACTTCGGGTCTGAAATATGGCGCGCTGTGCTCATAAATGGACAGATGCTGACTCCCCATTACGGACCGATACCCTGAAGGTTGTCACAATAGGTGATGCATTCAATCGAGGTATCGCGCCAAAGCGTATGGGCTCACCGTGCCATGGTTTCCACCAGTCAAAGCCGGAAACAATCAGTCCTTCAACAATGTTCTTGTCGATACAGGTAGTGCGATTCTTTGGGTTGGTGGGCAGCGACGATATGAGCCGGGCTCGAATACCAAACCGTGAGGGCCACTTTCTCTGACCGTCAGTCATGATACTCATAGCTAGTGCAGCATGAATCGGACGTTCAGCATTGGGTATGTACGAATTTTCGAATAGTTACTATCCGATCTGAACGGTAACTTACACGACTAGATATGGGATTGGAGGAGCTAGCGGAATTGCCTATCGTGACACTGTCACCATCGGGGAGGTCGTTGCGAGATCTCAAATCATCGGAGCGGCTAACACCACATATGGTTTCCACCTCGTAGAACCCATTGATGGCATACGTGAGCTTTCCTCGAATCAGTATGTGATTTGTGAAACACAAGGGAGACTTTTCAGTTGGCTTGGGCACCTCCGGGTCAAATCAGGGCGAAGTGTCTGGTTTCAACACTACGCCAACTTTCGTTGAGACGCTCTTTTCCAAAGGGGTCATCGAATCTCCTCTTTTCGGGCTTTATATCGCGCCTTTGGACCATTCGACTGGTGTCCCGGTCGGTACTGGAGAGCTCAGCTTCGGTGGAGTGGATGAGAGTCGGTTCACTGGTACTATTCCTATTATTCTCAGACGTTGTATTCTCTGTTGTTCAACATCACTTCTAGGTAGTTTGGTCTGGCTTCCACAGAACCAACCTACCAACTTCCGCTGGGAATTCAATGTAAGACGTGCCTGTGCCTCTGTCGGATGTGCATCCTTGAAGTCTTACGGTATCATTATAGGTGACAGCACTCAGCTTTGGTTCAGTAGTCGTGTCGAACACCACATTTGGACGAACAGACAGCGGCGTGTTGTCGATTCAGGTTCCATTGTAGGACATGTTTGCATGGCATCCCATCCCTTACGCTTACTGTATCATCTTCATAGTGATATGTTTTTTAGCATCTTGGACGCGTACAATGGCACGTTAGACGGGACCCCTGGTTTTGATGGCTTCTTGTGTTTCCCTCTTGGCTCCAAGAATAAGCTGCCTCCACTGACCTTCACACTCGGACATGTGACACTCCTCATTCCACCCGAGCAATATCTCATTCCTCATGACCTCTATCCGTCCCTCAACATGACTGCCGATAGTCTGCACACATGGATTACTCCCGGACCAGGGGAAGTTGTCTTTGGCCAGAAGGTTCTTGAGCGGGTCTATTCTGCTTACGATAGTACGTGCTGAAGTTCTTTCTATCGTCCAATCGCTGTCCTGACGACTTGACAGTGGAAAACCATCGTGTTGGCTTTGCTCAAGCAGTGTCTTGATTGCTCGCTGGCACGCTGGTCCTATGAGATTGTTGATGCCGGACTCTTTTCCTTTCTCGAACAGTTTCTGCTTTATAGCATCTCATATTTACACGAGGACTTTGCATTACACCAGGCCTGTAGTCCAACATATTCATGCCGAGTGCCTTGTCTTTGGTTCCCGGTCATGGGAACAGATATCCTCATGAACTCAAATGCCATTAGCTGCGGAAATGAGGCTTGACCTATTTATGCCTCAGCCGCCTTCCTCTGATTCCCAAAGGGCTCCTGAACCTTACAATCAAGTTCACGGCCGTCGCCGTGTCCCGGAGCAGTGACTCGTTCCCTAGGCTCAGAGTCTCATGCCACGCCACGCTGAACCTCGTGTCTGATCGCCTGCAGACGCACATCGCGCCGTGCCTTGAGACCGCGTTCGGGCAGTCGATCCTGCAGTAGCTCCTCTACGGCGCATACGACAATGCGTGCTTCCTTCCCCTGCTGCTCAGTTACTGTCTTCCCGATGCTGACTCCCCAGCGCAAACAAGTAGATAACAAACATAAGTCGCTAGCATGTCCTGGAACTGTTGCAAGGATCTCACGTTCCATGTGGTCACCGGCTTTGCTCCCATCGCGTGATTGCGGTATAGGCTAATGGGATCTGGGGTGGGAGGTACATAGCCAAGGGTGGGCATGAAAAGCACAAATTGCTGCCTATATCGTCATCAATAATCCCTATTTTTGATGTGCTTTGCCTGGAATTACCTATATCGCATGTTATCATACTTACTGTGATAATAGTTTTTCTTGTTTTGCCGAAATCTGGCTGGATTTTTACTGGAATTAATCATTCGAGCGACGCCGCCCACATCCAGACGTGCGCAGACACATACTATCGATATAGACAGCGAGCTAGAAGTAAAAACTAGAAAGTACAAGATATGCGATGCTCTAACAGATTGTCTCGTAATGCTGGCAATGGGGGGGATGTGTACTATCTGACTACGCGTAGCAATAACGCTTCTGAAAGCCTAGCAAGGGTATCGAGAAACGAAGACCGACACTATCAATTCAACGGTGACTGCTCTACGCGTGAGGAAAAGGAGTGAGTGTTATATGGCCCCACTGTGTTGATGTCTATAAATCAGCAAATAATGCAAACGAACGGCGTATAAATGCATGTAGGTGTGTGCAGGGAGGACTCGGTGAGATGAATACGCCGGGCGGGGTAATGATAACGAGACACAAACAGGAATGGAAATGAATAAGATAGGGCCATAAAGTCATGCCAGACGGAGAGCAACGAGACAAAACATGTAGTCATGAGAGCAGCGCAAATTGTCACAATCATAAAAGGTCGGGAAAGTCGAGACGATCGGCGATGTCAGGTCGAGGATGGGTGAGATGGTTGGTGGAGGAATGATCATGATATTAGGCGGTGTCGACAGACATCGATGTGCGAAGCGGAAGATACGAAGGGAGTAGAGGGCATATATGTGACGCAGGCGAAAGACGGATATTGAGGGATTCCGGAATCGATTTACCACCAGGGAGAGCCAGAGCCTCCACTAGTCGCGCTGTATCCGCCACCATATGCGCCATATCCTCCTCCAGTCGAAGGATAGTTTGTCCTTGGGGCACCACCGGTTGAGCGGAAATCCCTATTGATATTGCCTCTACGTCCGCCACCACCACGGCCACCACGACCACGGTAGCCACCGCCACCGAAATTGGCCTCATTAGCGACAGTCTCCAACCAGTTCGGGATCTCTTGGTTGGCCTCCCGGAGCAGTTCAACAAGATCGCGCACAATGTTCTTGTTGCCGCGGTTGAAAAATGCTGTCGACACACCAGTGTTTCCCGCACGACCTGTACGACCAATCCGGTGGACGTAATCGTCAATATCGCTGGGTAGATCGTAGTTGACTACGTGTGTGACGTTCGGGATGTCCAAACCACGGGCAGCTACGGCCGTCGCTACCATGACGGGAGGATGACCTTGCCGAAATGTTTGGAGTGCCATCTCGCGCTCCCGCTGAGTACGATCACCATGGATTGATGTGGCCGGAAAGGAGTTTGCAAGTAGAAAGTCAGAAAGTAGGTCCGCCATGCGTTTGGTCTCGACAAAGATTAGTGTCAGGCCATTATTCTGTGATGCTAAGATGTCAAGGAGAACAGAGCGCTTGTCGTGGTCCTCTACATATTCAATCTTCTGGGTGATATTCTCGGATGTCGAACCAACCCGTCCAACCGACAAGAAGATGTAGTCCTTGAGGAAGTCCTTTGCAAGTATTTGTATGTCTCGGGGGAACGTCGCTGAAAACATAAGCGTCTGGCGCTCATGGACGCCTGGCATATCCTCCTCTTGCACGATGCGGCGGATCTGCGGCTCAAAACCCATGTCCAACATGCGGTCCGCCTCGTCCAGGACCAGGTATCGCACATTCACCAGACTGATCCGTCCACGTTCGATGAGGTCAACGAGACGCCCAGGTGTTGCACTTAATAGGTCACAGCCACGCTCGATATTGCGAAGCTGGGCTTGCATGTCTGCGCCGCCATAGACGACCGCTGGCCGTACCCAAGATCGGTATGCAAACTTGCGCGCTTCTTCATGGATCTGGTTTACTAGCTCTCGGGTGGGAGCCAAAATAAGGGCTGTAGGGTGTGCCTTTCGTGTGTGTGTGGAGAATTGGTGGTCTGGCGGCGGGAGCCTAGGTCCGTTGGTGAACAAGGCTGACAGGATGGGGAATAGGAAACCACCCGTTTTACCAGAACCAGTCTATGAAAAAATGAGAATGGGAATTGTATACCATGTGCTCGAAACGTACCTGAGCGCAAGCCATTAGATCTCTACCTGCGGCCACGATCGGAATTGAGTACTTTTGCACAGGAGTGGGAGTGGTATAACGAGCAAGGCTGATATTCTCCAACAAGATAGGATCCAAGGGCGGGGACGTGAAGTTGTCCACTAGTTCGGGCACGCCGGCACCTGTTGCTTCAACAGGAATATCGTCGTATTTCTCGAAATTGATTCCCGTGTGCTGCTTCGATGGATCCGTCGCATCGCCAAAGAGTTCCTTCTCTATACGAAGGTTGGATTTACCCGGAATGTGCTTGCCATCCCGCCAAAAGCCGTGGCCATCAGAGTGCATTTTATCGGATGACGAGATAGAAGGGCCGCGGGTGGATACCGGCCGATCAGCCCAGCTGTCAGGGCGGCGGCCACCTCCCCCCGTAGAGTACGAAAGATGGTTGCTTATAGATCTGTCACTCAAACCACCTCTACCGCCGAAGCCGTTGCGAGCAGGCGGAGTCGAGGCGCGAGAGTCGATCCAGCCGTTCCTGATGACAAATGATAGTTGGACATGGGAAAGTGGAGAAAGAATGAGACCGAAGACGCACCCGTTGGGAGTTGTAGGAGAGGAAGCAGCCCGCTGCGCGTTTCTCAGGTGGGGAGGTACGTATGCAGACTTTGTGCCATTGATGCCGAGAGAGGCTGTACAAGAGGGTGAGGCGGGACGGCGTGGTGAAAACAGCGAACAACAACAGCGAGAAAGAAAAAAAAACAAACCAAATTGTCTCTCGATATCGGAAGTGCCGTTTACAATTCCATTGGTCATATTAGAGAGAAAGACAGGTTCTTGAAGGTTTTGAATGAAAAAAGATATGTCTAAAAAAGCCGGTGGTAGTGATGGCTAAGGTAGAAGAGATGGAGCAGAGCATCTGAGGAAAAAATTGCTATAGTGAGACGAGTCAGCAATTCCCACGCTGCGCCTATCTCTCTGCTCAGGCTCACGGCTCTGATCTCAAAACTCGAGCACACAGCGAATCTCGCAAGTCACAGATGCAGCAACAACCACAGCCCGTGCCTCAGCCCGACCCCGCCATGCAGGCTCACATAGAGGCCGACTTCCGTCCCGTTGATTTTTCCCTCGGGGAGCCTAACAATACCACGTTGCTCTGCGCACCCCACTCTCTGGAGAAATGTCCAGACTGCAATATCGACTTTATCAATGTGAACCGGCTCGCACATTTATTCGTTACACATCCTAAGCTGCCTTGTCCTCCCCCGCCGCATATTCCTATCAACAAATTACCGACCATCATCACTGCCACGAAGGAGCACGGCAACGTGAGTGCAACCGTCATGATGTGGTCATATAATGTTTGTATTGACTGCGACGTATGTCAGACGCTGTTCCGAGCACACCAGTACGACAAAGCTATCGAGCGGTACAATCAGGCAGCGAGCCTTGCCTCCCAGCGACCACCTTGGGAGGCTTCGCACGTCATGCGGGAAGACCTCGCCACCATTCTCTCCAATCGCTCCGCCGCCTGCTTCGAGGCTGGCGATCTCGTCGGCGCTCTCACCGACGCAGACGCTGTCATCCAGCTCAAGAAGCCCTGGTCCAAGGGGCACTTCCGCAAAGCCAAGGCACTAATTGCGCTCAATCGTATCAAGGAGGCCCGCGAGGCTATCCAGTTCGGCCTGCAATTCGAGCCGCAGAATGCAGTAAGCCTGGTTCTCTCACAGGTCGAGTCACTCATGGTGCTCATGCTTTTACAGGAAATGATTGGCATATTGAATGATATCGACGTCACGCTACGTGTTTCTGAGAAAGCTCATCGTGATGAAGCTTCAAGTATTGCCAAAACCGCTGACGCCCAAGCAGCTTAATATATATACCCAATATACCATCCTAGTTTGGCACTTATCACACAGTTGCATATCCGCCGACGCCATTGTATCGTTAGGTCGTGGACAGTAATCGTTTACATCCTGCTGGGCTGATCATTTCTACCAGTGAGTGTCAGAAGGATTTGGCATTTCTGGTCGACTATAGCTATTTGCGGTCAGCATACGGTGGATTGACAGTTGACCATCACCAGCATGACTCTTAGATCACCAGCAGTTAGCAGCACTCACGCACCGTATTACTATCTGTTCTGCGAAGATTATTCGTTCTGGCAGGTGGTATTTCTTGCGATAGATACACAGCGTGAAAACGAGTCAAGTACATGTATGATATTAAGTTTTTATATACCATGAATCTGCTACAGGGTATCCTACAATAAACCCACTGAAATAGAAAGAACAGAAGCGCGAAGGGCTTCACAAGGAACCTATACCAAACATATCTAATAGTCCCACTGCCTCCACGCACTCCTCTGGCTCGCGGAAAACACGCAGCACTGTCGTTGGTGGCGCATCCATCCGCGCCTTCCACACACGCACCTGCAACGCCTCTCTCTTCTTCTCCGAATCCGACGGCGGCGGCGCAGACCCCATGCGCAGCGGTGTCGACGACCCAGACCCAGACCCTGGCCCTGACCCGGCAGACGACGACGCGTAGCATGGCATTTGCTCCGAGAGCACGCTGGAGACGCACGACGGGCCTGCATGAATTCGCGCAGAATCGGACATACACAGCGGGTGCTTCTGGAAGATGTCGCGGACACCCGAGAGGGAGTGCGAGCGGGAGGCGGAAAACGGCGAGGCGAGGCTGCTTTGTGTGGGTGTCGCGGGTAAGGACTCGGACGCACGCCCTAGAACCCTACGCGAGCGCGACAGGATCAGCCCCGAGGAGCTGCGCGAGCTGAGCCCCATGGTCAGTGCGACGCCGCTGCGATCCTGCACCATCGTGCCGGTCGGGTCCTCGATACCGCCACCACCGTCCCCGTAGTTATTTGCATCACGCACAAAGATCCCGAGGACTTGTGTGGGATACTCCTGGGAGAGTTCGGTGTACAGCTCGAGGTCTTGCTCTCCTGAGTCGCCGATGAAGAGGAAGTGGGAAGAGGGAAAGCTATTGATGATCTCCCGCACCCGGGCGCGCTTTCGGTTGGCTGGCGCGGAAAGGAGCCCGTTGAACAGTGTGCGTGTTGTACCATAAGATCGAAGACAAATTGAGCCTAGCAACGCATCATCACCAGGGGTCGTTGCGGTAAAGAAATGACATACCTTGAGGAAGTCGTGCATGTTGGAAAAACTCATTAATTACCGGTAATAGCTCAAAAGGACTATTGGACTATCGGTGCCGCTGATCAATCGCTTCGAAATATTGCTGTGGAAGCAAGTCACTGAACTCACAACGTAGTGGAATCGCACGCCCCTTCTCCACATCTCGCTGTACCAATCGCCCATGCCGGGTATCACAGTATCAGCGAGATCCTTCACGAAGACATTGTAGAACGCCGCACGAGCACCACCCTGAACGTTAGACAGCTTCACGGTATCATCAATATCAGAGATTACGCGAATAGAAGAATATGTCAGAGGAACGAATTCCTCCGTTGTCGCGGTCGGAAGAGATAGAGAATATTCGTACGTGGATCTAAGATACAACGGCGTGGGGGTTTGGGGCTGGCTTGAAGGTTGCGGCGGGGCCAGCAATTCGGCCACGATTCTGAAGTTGTGCTCCTGACAATGGTCGCCGAATGCAATATTTAAACCCATAGGATGCTGACAGAGCTCCGACCATGGTATAACAAGCTTGAGACGGAAGGCACCCTCGGGCGTTGTCGATACTTCTTGCGTGGCAATCGGGTAGTCATAATCCCATTTCCCGGGTCGAGCAGAAGTGGGATGCTGTCCAGGACATGCGAAGAACGAAACACGAACAGTACGAGAAGAGAGCACAGTGCCCCAGAATGGACGTAAGCGTGACTCCAAGTTTGCATGTAGGCGATGCAGATCAGATTTGAGAGTAGCAGTGGGTGGCGTCAAATATGAGTCCCCAGACGAAGATGTAGGTAGCTCAGGCGATGAAGCCAGGGTGGTAGACGAGTTGTTTCGAGAGATCGAGGGTTGAAGTGTCCGCAACTCAGACTCGGTATTGATCTCGCCTGGTCTTGGTGGAAGCTCGATCACAGCTGTGAGGTCTTCTATTGACTTGGATAGCGATATAGGCGATGTCTCTGGACTGCCGTTGAGGCTGTCAGTTGGACTGTGTGGGTCCAGCTTGGGCAATGAAGCAAAGCCTAAGGTCACGAGTAAGCGAGTTACTTTCAGACTGTAAGATCATTTACCTTTGGCTATTCTTAAAAACGTCTGTTGGGAACGTGTCATGAAACCAGGTGCGCGGGTTCTGATGGCATAACCGGATACGAATAATTCTACGTCATAAGGAGCGTCTGGTCACGCCAGATATTAAATTCCGAGTAGTGCGCCACAGGGGATATGCAGGCGAAACCGACCTTGAGAGTCGAGATGAGGTTCGACGTGATACCTTCGAGAAGCCCAACCAGGAAATAGCTGCAGTTGCTCCGAGATAATGCGATTCGGACCTTCGCCAGTCCTTTTCGCGAGTCGCTGTCCTGCCCATTGGGTCCATGTCTGCTTCTTGGAGACGCCTTCGGTATAGCCTGTGTCGCCAGGTTGGAGCTCCTTCCGCGTCGGCAGGCTAGGTTTCAAGTCGCGCTGTGAAATGTACTGTTTGAAGGAGGAGAGTCGGGAGGAGGCCAGTGACTTCCAACAATGCGGGCGCATGTCGTCAGCCATATAGAGGGGATGAGTGAAGTGCGGGGGGAAAAGGTTATATATATGGACAATGGGCGTACACAGACATTTGATGGTTACAGGTAGAGGCAGGGTGTGGCCTAGCAGGTCTCAATTTCCACCCACGTGACATACCATCTATTGTGATTTCATCGTCTTGACTCAGTTTTGCAATTGAGACGTAGACCATGTGCGTCCAAGCCTGGGTTCCATATCCGAGCTGAACAGCGCATATGCTTCTCTCACTGGCCCATCCACCACTACTAATGCCCTTATTTGGTGCCAGGCTTAACCAGTCCGTTCTAGCCGCTCGCCGGATTTTGAATATTGATTTGAATTCTACCCTTGACTGCAGATTCATGTTGTACAACTGAATCGCGCGAACCGTGCTGGAACTGTACATTCCCGTCGTGTCGGATATCGTAGCGGTATTGTCGGAGGCTCGATCGTGTGTCTTAGCACGATGGCCACAATTGATGATACCTCGAAATTTAAGAAAGCATGCTATTGTTACGGCTAAACAATTCTGGGTATATTCGTCTTTCGACAATAACGCTTCACTATACATCGTCCCCACCATCTAACCCTGGCGTTTGGCAATTGAATTTATCAAGGCATCGCTGATCGCTACAGACCCGCCAAGCATCCTGACAGCAGTTATGTCGTTCTTGCAACTCATCACCACGACACGATAAAATACTTGCATTGGCTCTCACCAATGATATGCTCTTGGATACCAGTGGCTGCTGAGCGATTTTTCGCAGTCGTCGCCGGCCTAAAACGTTTTCAGTTTTATGTTGTGCAAGTTATGTTTACGATCTTCAGTATAATCTCAGTCTTGTTCATTCACGCGGATCTGCGTCTAATACAGAGTACTGAGGTACTTATGACTTGTGATGGGCCAGCAGATTAGTTAATTGCCAGGAAAGCTCAAGTCGAGCGCAGCGACACGGAGCTTTTGTGTAGGCTAGCACGTGAGTGAAAAGCAAGGCCTGACTTCGGTCGCATTTGTAGCGACAATCAGACTGAGATCTCTTCGACTTTATAAAACTATAGTGCTTGCGCGCGGTAGTGCCTCGATCCCAAAAGTTTTCGGGTATTCGCAGCTCGAAATTTTTCGGCCCGCCTTCGCCCTTGCGCGTATTTTCCTACGAGTCATGGCGAATCGCGTTCTTCATGTCCTGCGCGCGTTGTGGTCACATGACCCTCAAAATATGGCCAAAAAATTCCCACCCACATAGTGTGTGTGTATCATCACGTAGAGCAACAAATCATACTCTAGCTTACAATTCCTCCTCTCTTTCAGTCTGTGAGAGATCTCAAACCAAACGTAGTGCCCTCAGTTAGTACCGGCGATGCCTGGAACAAGCGCGATGATCATACTTCAATGTGGTTGGCAGTAATCCTACAGTGCATCCTTGTCCGTCCGTGATCATGACTTGGGCTCATCAGGTGGTGTATCTTCCTGTAGTGAGGATAACGTCAGGTCATCTACTTGGGCTTGGACTTCGGCGACATGTTGCTCGGTTGAAACAGGCCCCCATCCACTGATGGGGTGGCCGTACCGGTCCTCTATACGACTGAAAAACTCGGGAGGGAGGTAGCCGCGCACGTTGCCTTCCGTGAGGATGACGCCGTTATCGGACAAGTTGAACAGGATGCCGGCGTCAAGCGC
>QLPN01002911.1:0-20440 GCA_003314395.1 Albatrellus ellisii
ACCATCAAGTGGAGGACCTGTTGAGATTTACATGTGTATGCACATTTACCCTTCCTTCGGCTTCACCTGCTAAGAGTGGCCTATTGGACGGTCTTAGGGAAGGTCTAGAATATTACTCCTGGTAACCAAGGTTAGGATATTGGCTTGATGAACGTAATAGAGCTTCCTGATGACAATGAAGAATGGGATTAATGATATGGTTATGAGGATAATTCCACCAATAATGATGCAAAGATCCAGGATGACGAGTGCAAGAGATCTAGTGACATTCTAGTGACTTTAGAGTTCTTGACTTAGTTCAGAGAGAGTGAAGCAAGTGATTGACAAGCTTAAATCAAGCGCAGTGTAAGAAAGATTCCCTAGATTGCGAAGTTGACAAGACTGGGGTTTAAGACCGCCAGTCTGTCAACTATTTATATAACGCTAGTGATCTAACTATAGTAAAGTTATGCAGTAATGCACAGTAAGTAAACGATAATGCGCAGTAAGTAAACGATAATGCGCAGTAAAGCGCAGTAAGTAAATATCCATGTGATATAAGTGGCTCAGCCACAAGCATGAAACAAACATGAAACAAATAAGAGTAAATAAGAGTGAGAAAGGGGAGTCCTTGCTAATTGTATAGTAATAGTCCTTAGCAAGTAAATGTTATAATAAAATAAAAGAAAGATAAAAGGAGAAAGATAAGTCTAATATAGTACCTGGAGCTATGCTCACACTTAAGTATGTAAATACTTAAGTACTATATAAGAGAAAAGAAAGATGAGAAGTCCTTACTAAGTAAAGTGGAGCTAAGCTCACACTTGTAGTAATAATACTACACTTTACTACAGTAAGTAAGATAAAAGAAAAGAAAAAAGAAAAGAGAAACGCATTACGAGGTGCCAAAGCAAGTGCCTCGTAACACTAGCTGTCTGGGCAGCCAATGAACCAGGCCAATCTGTCCTGCTTCATTGCCCTCATGCCAGTGGAGTCTTGTCCATAGGCCTTGAGGAGCTGTGACAGGGAAGCACCTATACACAATAGAGTTAATAAAATCACACAGGAAGAGATCTAGACTTTACACACTTTTGAGCCTCCTAAGATCTTGCACTGTTTTAGGGAACCCTGGTGGTGGGGCATTTGTGTCCCTGCATGGTGGGGGCAATAGTACTGCAGTTGGGGAGATCCTGGAGTTGTGTATCCGGAAAGAGATAAGCCTGAATCTTTTGTTGAGTAAGGCATTAATATGAGACTGTATAATAAGAGAACTATTTGTCTTACTCATAGTGAAAGTTGGCTTGGAAATCATCAAGCTAAGCCCATGTTAGCAGGTGCTGAGATACTGGGTGGATAATTTACTCACTGTGTGGCACATATGGACCTGTGTCACTAGCATCTGTTCCTGCGCAGCTTGCATCTGGGTAAACCCCACTAGCAACTGGTTAACCCCCACTTGCACCTGTGCTAGCATTGTATTAAGGTTGTCAACCTACAACGTGATGAGATCCAGTACAAATGTTGTGAAATATTTCCTCACTAATGTGGTGATGGTTGCAAGTTGTGCCATGATTCTATTCCGTAGTTCTGCTTGTGTTGTTGCCTCTGCATTGTGAGGGAGGGCAGTGTTCTCAGCTATCATGGTAGATGCATGTGTCACGGTGTTGTGATCCATGATGGTTTTGTTGAAGCTAATACAGGTGTTCTTCTGCTCAAGAAATACAAAAAAGCGCCCTAAGGACAAGGACAATACTCAACCTTGAAAAGACAGCATGAGAGCTATATTTGATCCCTAAGAACAACAACAATATTGCTGCTAGTCAGTATAGTAAGGTAAAGATGTATGTAAGTGTATATCTCACCTCAGCCTTGAAAAGACAACACGAGAGCCGAGGGGAAAAGCGAACTAATGCAGGTAGATGAAATGAAAAATAACTGTGGCTTAAAACTATACAGTAGCGGAGTGATCGAGAATGCATCTACAATCATATGTTTTCCTCGAACACGACAGTTTGCGTGCGCGTCGGCTCCTGCCGAGTTGCCCATGTCGCTCTGTAGCCTATGGCTCGAGAACGTTGGTATTGAGGATCCTGCCACTGAATCTGTCATCTTTTGAGGGAGTATAGTACTGTGATCTATTGGATCCAAGCCTTAAAGAGCCGCACATCTGCTTCAAATGACAAAAAGAAAAGAAAAAAGAGAGGACTGTTTAATATATTGCATACAGTACTCATGAATATTTTCAAGACAATGATACGAGTGTAGAAAAAGCAACGGTAATAGATAGTCCACCTCGTCCCATGTCCAACTCTAGACCCTTAGTAGCACTCCATGTTATGCAAACTAGGATCAGTATAATGAATTATAAATAAATGTATGCACACGGCTGTAAGTCATTCGTCGTCGCCGCCGGGTCACCACGACTCGTCCAGCGACTGGATCAGTGCCTCCGCTTTCGCAGAGCGAGGCTTGATGCTGCACTTGAAGAACTTCGGGTGCCTGCAGAGGAAGCGCAGGATCAGAGCCATCCGACCACAGATACACAAAACCTACGCACGTCAGCACCCCATTGGTGAACTCGTACTTGGACTCCTGAACCACGCCATTTTCCGCAACCTTTTCGACGTTGAACACCACTGCAATCATCGTGACAAAGATGTACAGGTACGAGTCTGCGATGTATATCCCCGGGTATTTCCTGCAGTGTTGGGCTGAGAGGTGCGTCACGCAGGGAGACATGAAATGGCGTACCGTCGTCTGTAGTCAAAGCTGTATTCGTATGGATCACGCTCGGCAGGCTTTCTGACGGACACGATATGACGGTTGGGGTCGAAGACCATGGGATTACTGTATGTATCGGGGTTGTGTGCGATGCTCCTGGACAATCCGCGTTATGGTTAAGTCTGTGGCCAACAATGCATGATCACAGCATCATACCAGAGATTCACAAGAACCATGGTACCCTTCTGCAGGAAGTACCCATCATAGATGTCATTGACTATGAGCCAGTGTGGAGCACCTTCACTGTAATGAGTGCATGGGAGAAAGGCATGGGGTTTGATACATGCCAAGAGGCATGACAGGACACCACCGGATCAGCTCCTTCATCATCACATTAACATATGGCAGTCCTCCATCTGCTCCATCTGCTCCTATGGATCAAGAGCATGAACCACTGACTTTTGTGGAGATGATGAAGGTGATAATGGATCAGCAGAAGTTGCAAGTGGCGCAACAGGAAGTGATAATGAATTTGATGAATTGATTAGCAGCTGCAGAAGAAGGTTCACATTCCAGGTGAGGAACAGGCCCCCTACCCTGGGTCCACCTCCCCAAGGTTTGCATTGCAGAACCAACTCCTTTTGATGGAGACAAAAAGAAGTTCCAATCATATTTGGATCAAATTTATTTTGTTCTTCATGCACACCCAGAGTATCAAGATGAAGATAAAGTGACAGTCATATTGTCATACATCAAAGGAGGATATGCAGAAGAATGGAAGAAGGGAATCCTGTGACAAATAGAGGTGCATAGAACTGACATGACAAACCATTTAAAGATTTTGATGGTCTCCTAACCATGATGAAGATAACCTTTGGAGATCATAATGAAGAACAGATGGCACAACAAAAACTGACTACAATCTCACAGGGAAGTCAGCATATTAAGGAATATATCACTGAATTCCTCCTTTACAAAACAGTGTCTGGCTATAATGATGGTGCACTTTGCACATTGTTTAAGAAAGGGATGAATCATCCCCTTCTTCAGTCCTGTTACGTAGAGACACCAATTCCCAACAATTTGGATGGTTGGATAAGGAGAGCTAGAGTCAGGGTGTATGTCTGGCAAGACATGCAAAACTTTGAGTTGACATGGGGAAGAAGAAATCAAGGGCAGCAGCAGCAGCAGTTTGGATGACAAGGACAGCAATGAAATTTCACTCCTTGTTGTGAATTTACTCCTGCAACAGCCTCTGCTGGAGAACCCATGGATGCTGATAGGGCAAGAGGACCACACCCCAGACTCTGTTTCAATTGCAGAAAAGAAGGACATTTTGCTAGAGAATGTCCAGAACCATGATGCCCTCAAGGGCAACAATGAAGGGGGAATGTGAGGACCCTTCAGGAGATGCATGTGCTGAGTGAGACAGACTTCTTGGCTGAGATGCAGAAGGAGTTTCAGGCATGTGGTCTCAGACTAAATGATCCAATGGGCTCAAAGAGTGGAGCACCACAACAGGGTTTTGGGTTGGATGGGAATTGAGCATGAGTTCACCATCCTACAATAGGCTCTCTACACTTCAGACTGATGATATGGACATTGATTGTCTCAATGTTTGTACACAAATTTATTTAACATGCATTGTTCCATCTTACTCTCAGTCTTAAGTGAAGCCTCAAGTGCAACAGGTCATTCCTCCTGTTGAGAAAAAGGAATATATCAGAAGAGCAATATTTGACATCATGAGTTTCCCAGAAATGAAACTCAAAATCAAAACAGTGGATACAGGAGCTACTCTGGAAGTAGATGCTCTTCTCAATTCAGGTGCCACAGGATTATATGTTGACAAAGAATTTGTCAAGAAAAACAATTTAAACACAAAAAAATTAGCAAAACCAATTCCAGTATCCAATGTTGATGGATTGCTCAATCAAGGAGGGTCTATTGAAGAAATGATTGATTTCATTATGACTATTGATGGCCATACTGAATGTGCTACCTTTGTGGTCTACAATCTAGGCAAAAAGAACATCCTTGTTGGTGAATCATGGTTGAAAATCCACAATCCTGAAATTGATTGGTTACAGGGAAAAATGCATTTTACCAGATGTCCTCACAGATGTGAAGTACACCTCAAAGCTGATTGACAAGTCTGGAAGTCAAACGAGAAGCTGATGAAACAACAGGGGAGAACCTTACATCAAGAAGCTGAAGAACAAATCGCAGCTGAAGAAGAAGGAGATTGAATATTGATGGTCATGGTTGATCAAAAGGAAATGGAGGCATCCATTCAAAATATTAGCCAAGAACTTGCAATTGAAGCAGAAAAGAAGAAGCTGAAGAAGAATTTTGAAGACATTGTACCCAAAGCATATCACCATTTCAAATGGGTATTTGATAAAGAAGCCTTTGACTCTCTTCCTCCAAGACGTCCTTGGGATCACACAATAGAACTTAAACCAGGTGCAAAACCATCCACTGGTAAAGTTTACAATCTCTCTTTGGATGAACAAAAACAACTGGAGTTGTTCATTGAAGAAAATTTGAAAAGTGGTCATATTTGCCCTTTGAAATCTCCCAAGGCATCACCTTTCTTTTTTATCAAAAAGAAATCTGGAGATCTTTGACCTGTTCAAGATTATCGAAAGCTCAATGACATGATGATCAAGAACAGTTATCCACTTCCTCTCATCTCAGAATTGATTGATCATCTTCATGGTGCATGATATTTTACCAAGATGGATGTCTGTTGGGGTTATAACAACATTAGAATCAAAGATGGTGATGAATGGAAAGCTGCCTTTGTCACTAACAAGGGTTTGTTTGAACCTCTTGTCATGTTCTTTGGCCTCTGCAATAGCCCTGCCACCTTCCAAACAATGATGAACCACTTGTTCTGAGGTCTCATATCTTGGGGAGTTGTTGTGGTATATATGGATGACACCTTGATTTCTACAGCAACATTGGAAGAACATCAGAAGGTCACACAGGAAGTCCTTCAAATACTTGCAGATAACAAACTTTATCTCAAACCAGAGAAATGCGAATTTGAACAGACATCTATTGATTTCCTTGGCCTACAGATTTCTTTTGACAAGATTGCTATGGATCCAGTCAAGGTACAGGGTTTAAAATGTTAGCATGGGGTTTTTTGCTCTTTGCCCCAGCACCCATGCCCCACACTTTCTTTACATAAGCCTGGTCTGTGCGCTGCTCTGCCTGTGCTTAAAAGCTTCTGTAGGGACATTGATCTTCAGTCGAGTACCTTCTCTCTCCCAGCCATGGACCCACTCATCATTCTTTATTACTCCTACTTTGCAACCATGCTGGTCTTTTTACTTCTGCTTGGGCTACTGCCCAGTCTGTACCTGCACACTCACATCAACTCCCTCTAGCCTCCTTGAATGGAGTGCCCCAGCCTCAGGTGAACTGCCACACTGAACATCATGCATTATCATAAAAGACTGGCCAATTCCACAGAACCTCCATGATGTCTGCTCATTTTTGGGTTTCTGCAACTTTTATTGTCGCTTTATTTTGGGATTCTCCAATATCACTAAACCCCTAAATGAACTTATGCAGAAGGATGTCAAGTGGCATTGGGGTAATGAACAACAATTGGCATTCACTTGTTTGCAAGATGCTGTATGTTCTGAACCAGTTCTTGTATTTCTGGATGAGCAGTATCCATTCAGAGTCGAAGTGGATAGTTCTGGTTTTGCTACTGGGGCAGTTCTTTCACAACTTTGTCAGGATAACAAGTGGCATCTGGTTGCTTACCTCAGTAAGGGTTTGTCTCCTGCTGAGTGTAACTATGACATATACAACAAGGAGATGTTGGCTGTTATCTGTGCTTTGGAGGCATGGCATCATTACCTTGAAGGTTCCATTCACCCTGTCCAGGTCATCACTGACCACAAGAACTTGGACAACTTCATGACAGCCCAAAAGCTCAATTGTCATCAAGCTTGTTGGTTGCTTTATTTATCTCACTTCCAGATTGACATGGTCCACAAACCAGGCTCTACTAACATTTGCCCTGACCTTCTCTTGAGACATTCAGACCATAAGAAGGGGGTAGAAGATGACAACAAGAACATCATCTTGCTCAAGCCAGAATTTTTCAAACACAAATTTCCCTTGCAGCACTCAGCCCTCCTATCTTGAAGAGAATCATGGATGCACAAAAAGAAGACCACAATTATATCATTTGGGACAAGTTGGATGCAGACTTGAGGAAAACTGCAATATTTGCACATTGGAGTGAAGATGAAAAGAAGACACTTTTCTATGATGGGAAACTTTATGTTTCAGAAACAATGTACACTGAGCTGATGAAGACCTGCCATGATTCACCTCTTGCAGGACATCCAGGTTACAAGAAAACTTTGGAAATGGTTCAGTGACATTTCTGGTTCCATAATATGGCATCATATGTGGAGAAATACATCAAAGGATGTGATTTATGCCAATGGACAAAAACTTTCCCCACAAAACCACAAGGGGAACTAACACCTAACAAAATCCCTTCATGTCCTTGGCAGATTATCTCCACAGATCTTATTGTCAAATTGCCTGAAAGCCAAGGCAATAATTCCAATCTCATGGTTGTGGATCATTTCACAAAAATGATTCATGCTATTCCTACTACAGAAACAATCACAGCAGAAGGAGTGGCATGCCTTATGAGAGATCATGTTTGGAAACATCATGGCCTCCCAGAGAAGGTATTATCATACAGAGGACCACAATTTGCATCTCAAGTTATGTGTGAATTAAATCGTTTATTAGGGATTCAAATGGCCACATCTACTGCCTATCATCCCCTAACAGATGGACAAACAGAGTGGATAAATCAAGAAATCAAACAATATTTCTGCATCTTTATTAATCATCAACAAAATGATTGGGCCAGTTGGTTACCCATGGCAGAATTCACTTATAACAATCATGTCCATTCAACAACAAAATATTCACCATTTATGCTGAATTATGGACAAAATCCATGAATGGGCCATGAACCTCATATGTCTACCAAGATTGAATCTGTGGATCAGTTTGTAGCAGGGCTCAAATGTATCAGAGAAGAAGCAGAGGTGTCATTGAAGAAAGCAGCAGAGGATATGAAGAAGTTTTATGATGAACATCATGGAAAAACTCCCATCTATGCCATTGGAGATAAAGTCTGGCTTGAAGCCACTAATATCAACACAGGTAGACCAATGAAGAAATTGGATCATAAATGTCTTGGACATTATGAAGTACTCAAAGTACTTTCTAACAATACATATCACCTCAAGCTCCCAAAGATGATGAAGATCCATCCCATTTTCCATGTCATCAAACTTTGTCCTTTTGTCAAAGATGTCATTGTCAAACGAGAAATTTGTCCTCATCCTCCTCCTATTATCAAAAATGGTGTTGAAGAATATGAAGTCAAAGAAATCCTCAATAGTCATCTTTCTTGTGGTAAAGTTCAATATCTGCTTAAATGGAAGGACTACCCTGCAGAGGAAAATTCTTGGGAACCTGCTTCAGTATTGATGGAAGATGTTCCTGATATGCTCAAGAGGTACCATAAAGAAAATCCTCAAGTGATACATTTGGTAGCCATTTATTCCCTTTACCAGATGGAATATTCACCAGAGATGATGACTCAACCACATTATGCTCAACAATTTCAAGAAGAAACACCCCTGTCTTCTCCACCAATTCTTGATGAAGGATATGAGGAAATTCCTTTTGGCATTATAGATGATGAAGATGACTTTACAGATGAAGATGATGATGATGGAGTTATTACTCCCAAATCATATGAAGACTTGAAAGAATTACCCAAGTCCTCCTCCATCATTCCTCTTTCTCCATCACTTTTTGCTGGCATCCCTTTCAAATCTATGGAAGGTGAAGACAAAGATATTTGCCATGCATGTTCATCTCCATTTTTCACTTGTCAAGATGTCTTGCCTTAAGAAGGGGGTATTTGTCAGACCACTATTATTTTCCCTATTTTTCTCTTCATTTTCCTCTATTTTCTTATGTCTTTATCGCCATAGATTTCACAATCACTCCTGATCTACCAACATGATTCTCATGGTCATGTATCCCTTTTCTTCATCTTTATTGGCCAATTATGTGTATGTCATCTGATCTCTGATTGGCCCATTCTATCTTTAGCTATGACTCATTTTCTCACCATTACTGCACATGCTCACCAATCCTTCTCACACCTGCTGCAGAATATCACTGATCATTCCCACAGTTACTGTGGAGCCTCAGTCAGCACTTACATGCCCCCTCTATATTTAGATATGACATCATCACTATACTTTCTCATTCTCTGGCCCTATACTGTACTGCATGGTCTGTGCACACTTTAGGGTACTATATATACATAGGACTCCTAGCAGTTTATTCCCCAGTTCTGATCATCTGGGATATCTGCTAGGTACAGTACCAATTCTCTTTCTCCTCTCTTACTATATGCTAATATATCTGGGATATCCACTAGTCACAGCGTGATTGTCCTTTTTGTTGTTTCAAAGCTTTTTCCTTAGTTATTTGGCTTTGACATAGTGTTGGCCCCACAGTCACCAACAAAGATGAGATTTCCAAGTGGGAAGAAGATGACTTGAAGACCAGTGTGTACTTGAGCATTTTTGCAGGCCCCACCACCACACATCACATAGACAAAGAAAATGCTTCAGCATGGAAAAACTGAAAACAGAATTCAGCACACACAGAGCAATGACCATTTTTCACACCCTTTGTGCATTTCAACAGTTCAAGTTCAATACTAATGTATCCTTCACAAAACAGATGGAGCAGCTACAGCTGGTGCAGGTCAAACTTGCAGACTTGGGACACAAAATCTCCAATAATGACATGGCCATCACCATGCTGATGGGATTGCCAGATTCATGGTCAAATGTCATTGTGGCTTTCCTCACATCTCAACTGAACCTCTTCCAGATCTCTGCAACTGATGTATGCAAAAGGATCATTGACAAAAACAACTGCATATCTGGCAACACTGGATCATCCCTGCTCTTGTCCATACAGTGTGCTGGCCCCACCAACTCTTTGACCTCAAATTCACCACCCACTGGGTTCACTTCCCATGGAAAACCTCATACCAATTGATATACCTGCACAAAGTGTGGCCCTGGTGGCCACACAGATGAATACTGTTGGGTTCTACACCCCAAGTTGAAGAGGAATAGAAATACTGTCACTAAGTCAACTGTTGCTGTCAATCCTCCACCTGTACCACCCGAATCTACTTCTATGCTCAATATGATGTCTGCAAACAATGTGATTGTGTTGTACTTTGATGCATCAAGTGACTGGATGCTTGACAGTGGTGTGAGTGGCCACATCAGTCCCCATGTTTCTGACTTTGCACATGAATCACTTGAGCTGCTCACCACCCCAGGCATCATTTGTCTTGGCAACAAATCAACAATCCAATATAAAGGTGTTGGTGCCATCAAAGGAACAACAATGGTTGGTGGACATACTCAAAGTATTGTCCTGCAACAAGTTCTGTACGCCCTGGACACTGGCACAAGATTCTTGTTGGTCTCACAACTTGTTGCCAAGGGCCTATGCATTTCATACAACACATCGGGATGCCATATATCATACAAAGGCAAACCATTCACCATGGGGACACTGTGCAACAACACATATTGGATGCCTCTTGTCATCAACTCATCATCTCTGGCCTCTTTAGCATCCACTACACCTTCACACTCAACATGGCATGCATGACTAGTGCATACTTCACCCACTGTCCTTCATAAACTCCAAACCAGAAACTGTGTTCAGGGATTCAGCCTCAACTCCATGAACACTGTCAGGCTGCCATTATTTTCCCTATTTTTCTCTCTATTTTCCTCTATTTTCTTATGCCTCTATCATCATAGATCTTACAATCACTCATGATATATCAAAGCAATTCCCATGGTCATGCATTCTACTTGTTTGTCTTTATTGACAGATGACATGTATGTCATCCAATCTCTGATTGGCCCATTCTATATTTAGTTATAACTCTTGTTCATGCAGGCTATGGCAGGCAACTATGAGCAAGAGTAATATATAGAGGTACTCACAGCATGGGAGAACTGAGAGGAGCATTGCTGCAACATGTAGGTTAGGTGTGGGCAGTGAGAGAAGTGCCACAATGCAGAGAAGGAAGTCAGTGTTGTTGTAAGACAACTACTGAGGGTATGTAGTGTGTATAGTGCATCTTATATAGTAGGTAAAGAGGTAGGTTAAAGCAGAGAGAGATCCTAAAGTACAAGGATACCGATATGTGTGGAGGATGTGCATTGTCCAGAGTACAAGTGGTGTGGGAGTGAGTAAGAGTTCCGAGGAGTTGTGGTGATGTAACAGTATGTCAAGTGTATGTAATGTGTAAGTGCCAGTGAAGGAAAATGGATGCCAAATGAAAAAGAGAAGTGAGAGATATATTGATGACATACAGTAGTTATTCAACAACTCTTTCTCTCACACTTGCTGCACATGCTCACCAATATTTCTCACACCTACTGCAGAGTATCACCAATCACTCTTACAGTTACTGTGGAGCCTCAGTCAGCACTTACACATCCTCTCTATTATTAGGTATGACATCATTACTATATGACTTCATATTCCTGCCCTATACTGTACAGCACAGTCTGTGTGTTCTCTTTAGTACTATATATACATATGACTCCTAGCAGTTTATTCTCCAGTTCTGATCATCTGGGATATCCACTAGGTACAGTACCAGTTCTCTTCTCCTTTACTATACACTAATATCATCTGGGATATCTGCTAGTCAAAGTGCAATCATCCTCTTTTGTTGTTTTAGCCTTTTCTTCATCTGTTCAGCTTTGACATAGTGTCGGCCTCATAAACTCCACTGTTCCAAATCCATGCACAGGTTGTGCATATGGCAAACTTGCACACCAGCTCTTTCACCCATCTTCCAAATGCACTGATTGCACTCTAGATCTAGTCCATTCCGATCTTGTGGGCCCATTGCACACAGCATCAATACAAGGCTCAATTTATTTCACATCATTCATAGACAATTTCTCAGGGCATGCTATCATGATTGTGCTCAAATCGAAAGATGGCCTCTTGTGCACCCTCACCTCTTTCTTGTCATGGGCAGAAACACAATTGGAACACAAGTTAAAAGTCTTATGAAGCAACAGAGGTGGGGAATATGTCAATGCTGATGTTAAGTGGATCCTCACTGAAGCTGGGGTCTCCCACAATCTCACCACACCTTACTCCCCCACACAAAACAGTCACACTGAATGATGGAACAGGACAATTGTGAACTCCATGCTGTCAATGTTACATGGTTCCTGTACTTCAGTTGTTTTTTGGGAATATGCACTACAAACTGCAATTCACATCTACAATCGCACTCCACAGCATGCATGCAACTGGATCACACCACACCAACTTTGGACTGGTGGCCATATCCATGATGTCTCTTACCTCCACACTGTGAGGCTGACATTTGCCAGCAAGGTCACACAATGTATAAGAGAAGAGGAGAGGCTAACAAGAGGGATGTATCACACTTAGCAAATGGATATCCCAGATGTACTCAGCTGAAGAGTAACTATGATACAGCTGAAGTATATATACTAAGGGAAACCTGCACACAGACCATGTATATACTCTAGGGCAGGCGTATCATAAAAGAATGCACAGCATTCCTGTGAATGATCAGTAAGCAACTTGCACAGCATCAGTAAGGATGTGCAGCATCTGTGGGAAGCTCTGTAAGCGACTGTGAGAATATGTGTCATACATGTATAGTAATCAGGCTGATGATGAATGATGAATGAGTCATATATAATCACAATAAGATCTACTAATAATCTGATAAGATATCTTGTGTAGATCTTGAGTGATAAGGATAAAAGAAATCGTAAAATGAAAAGAAAAATAAATGCGTCCTGACACACACATTCAGCTGCCTTGTGAGAACAGGCATGAGCAGGCCAAGAGGATGATGAGGAAAGATGACATTGATTGCAATAATAAGGGAGACTGGACACCAGACATGAGGGCACAGACTAGACTGAGAGTGCTTTCCATTATATAGAAAGACTTAAAAGAGAGAGAAAACTAGGACAACTAGGGAAAAAGGTAGATATAGAGATGAAGCTATTAGGTTATAGCTCCACTCCAAAGACTGAGACTAAGATGCTGCCTAATGCAGTAGAGAAAGAATATGGCCCAGTGTAGATGTGAGAACTGAGCCATGAGACATAGATGGGATGAGACAAGATAGACATAAGATGTAGAGGGAGTAGATGAAGAGATAAAGACATAGGTAGAGGAATAATATAAAGGGAACTGCTCAGCAGCTTAAATTCAAGACAAAAACCAACATGCCTTGCCTACATAGGAACTCCAGCCAAACACTGCACAAAGCTAGAGCCTTGCATGAAACTGATGGTTTTCATCAGGTATGAACCAGGCTCCAAAGCATGGCACTTTTGGGATTGTGCAATGCAGTGTGTTGTCACCTCCCACAACACAGTCTTTGACGAACAGAGTTTTCCATTCTGTCCACAACCCACAGCACCACATCCTGTTCCTCCGATGCTCTTTCTTCTGCTTCTGCTAACTGACACTTCATCTTCTGAATCAGACTTGGATGCACCACCACAGGACAGTGCTCAGCTCAATATCTTGGATCTCACAGACATGGCTCCACATCTCCCACCACTTCCACCTGCTGCAGTTGAACCTGCTACTGCAGTCATGGCAGACACTCCACTGCCAGCACCTGCTTTGACTCCAGGTGCACCACCTGCACCACCTGTCACTCCCACACTGACATCACACATGCATGGACCCCAGTTGCCCATCACACCACCATCAGTCACCCTGCTGGTTCCTTTTCACACAAGAGCCATGTGCTTCATCAATAGGCTGCCTGATGACTTTGTACCACAACCAGAGTTTGACAACAATGGAGGTCAGGGACATGCACATAGATCTGTGCTGTCTGGTGAGCTTGAGCCCATCTTCATCCAGCAGGTACCATGCACTCTCACATCTTCTCCATTGATGCCACTGTCATCTACAGAGTCTGGGGTCATTGAACCCATCATGCCCACTCTACCTCTGCACCACTCTGGATGAACTACTCATCACCCCACACACTATGAGGACAGTGCCTACAGTCCCTGATCACATGTGGACATTCTCTGCAACTCATCAGACAATGACAATTTTGCCACACCAAATGCTGGTCGATCTCTCTCCTCACTCCTTGCTGCTGCCTCTAGTTCCAGCAACCCTCTCTCACTGTGTGAAGCTCACACATCACCTAACTCTGCTGACTGGGACTCTGCCTGCTGCTATGAACTTGCCATGCTTGAAGGGATGGGCACATGGTCCCTCATTGACTTGCTGCCCAGTTGCAGTGCGATACCCAACAAATGGGTCTTCAAATTGAAGAATGATGGCCAGTACTGCACACACCTTGTCACCAAAGGTTTCAAACAGGTCCATGGTGTCAACTATGATGAAGTTTTTTCCCCCATAGCACACTTTGAGTCACTCTGACTCCTCTTCACCCTTACTGCCATGCACAACTGGCACATCCACTCCATGGATGTCAAAAGTGCCTTTTTGAATGGAGATATTGAAGAGGAGCTGTACATGTATCAGCCCAATGGCTTCAAAGTTGCCAACCTCACAGACAAAGTCTGCCGACTCCACAAGTCCATCTATGGTCTCAAGCAGGCTGTGTGACAATGGAATGCAAAAATGGACAGTGTTATGAGGCACTTGCTTTGGCACCTCATAACAATTTTCTGTTTCTTTTTCTTTTCTTTTCCATCTTACTTACTAATAAAGTGTAGTATTATTACTACAAGTGTGAGCTTAGCTCCACTTTACTTAGTAAGGACTCTCTTTTCTATTCTCTTTTATAGTACTTAAGTATCTACATACTTAAGTGTGAGCTTAGCTCCAAGTACTATATTAGACTTATCTCTTTCTCTTTTATCTTTATTTATTTATTATAACATTTACTTGCTAAGGACTATTACTATACAATTAGCAAGGACTCCCCTTTCTCACTCTTATTTACCTTTGTTTATCTCATGTTCATTTTGCACTTGTGGCTGAGCCACATCACTTATACAACAAATGTGACTTACTGTGCACTACTGTGCATTATCGTTTACTTACTGCGCATTACTGTGCAACCTTACTATACTTAGGACTCTGATTTTGTATAAGTAGTTGAAAGACTGGTGGTCTTAAACCCCAGTCTTGTCAACTTTGCAATCTAGGGATTCTCCTTGACCTAAAGCTTGCTACAAATTTGCTTCATTCTTTAAGAACTAAGTCTAAGATCTCTAAAGTCACTCTAAGCATCGCTAAAGACATCTTACACTCATCACTGTTGAATATCTCCTTGTACGTCGATCACTGCATCTCCTACCTATATATTTTCATTCAGCATTCCTCCTTTACACCTCTTTACACATACTTACACAACCTTGACACATCACCTCCTTTCACTTCTCACACCACACTTATTCCAGACAACATGCATCCCTCACATACATAGGCATCCTTGTACTTTAGGATTACATTCTCCACCCTAACCTTCCTCTTCTCTTACTATATAAGATGTACTGTATATGCTACATACCCTCAGTAGCTGTCTTACAACAACACTGAGTGAGTATTCCCCTCTACCATCTTATTCTCCTTCTCACCACAGTCCTGCAGCTTCTTACATTGCATTGTGGCACTTCCTCCACTGCCCACACCTAACCTACATGCTGCAGTCATGCTGCTTTCTCTCTCCATGCTTGGAGACATTATACATTTGCTTCCTATACTGTTTACAGTTCTAGTTGCCTGCCATAGCCTGTGCGAACAGTCACTCTGGATCCTCATCTAATCATCAGTGGAATCATCCTCATCACTATCTCATTGATCCCAATCTTCATTGTCATTAGGAATATCTATTATGCATATCAAGTGCATATCCATTACCTTGTTACCAGGGGTATTATTACAGATCTTCCCTCAGACCATCCAATAGGCCACTCTTAGCAGACAGGAGCCTGAGTACCCTTGACCTCCACCACATCTTGTCAGATGCTGGCTTATATGTCAAGCAAGGGGGGGACTCATATCTCTTTCAGGTCTTATACATTGATGACATAACAATCTTTGGTAGTGACCTTGCAGAAGTCCTTGAACTCAAATGTGCACTCACTGCCACTTTCAAAATGACTGACCTCAGCAAAACTAAGACTTATCTTGGACTCAAGGTAACCTGCAATCATGCACACAAGACACTCACACTGTGCCAATCATGGTATATCACCAATGTCATAGCATGATTTGGCATGGCTGGATGCAACACAGTTACCACACCACTCTCACCTGCAACAAGCCTTGTGCCCTTTGATGGCACTGCTAGCATGTCCACACAATCAGCATACCAACAAATTGTCAGCAGCCTCATGTATGCTGCAATTGTCTCACACATGGACACTGCTTTTGCTGTCAACTCACTGGCATGACATGCTGCCAACCCTGTGCCTGAGCACCTTGCAGCAGCAAAACACATCCTCCGATACCTTGCCAGCACCACAACACTTGCATTGCACTACGATGGCACATGCAACACCACAATCATCACACACTCAGACTCTCACTGGGCCACATCAATTGCTGATCACCAGTCAACCAGCACATTTGTCTTCTTTGTATGTGGAAGCACAATTTCATGGTCCTCACACAAGTAATGGATCGTTTCACTGAAGTGGAGTACATTGCATTGTCTCAAGCCACAACCCAAGCCACATGGTACTGTAACATCTCCAGAGAACTCCACATTCCCCTACCACTGCCACTAGCTCTATACAGTGACAACAAAGGCTCAATTGACTTGGCCAACAACCCAATTGTTGGCAAGGGAATGAAGTACATCAATATCAAGTACCACTTCATCTGGCAGTGTGTCACAGAGGGCCTCCTCACCCTCCATCGCCTTCCCTCTGCCAACATCATCACTGATGCCCTAACCAAGTCACTGCCACATGCTGCCTTCAAGTTGCAGTGCACCACTCTTGGCCTTGTCATGTTGGATGTGCCAAATGTGGGGGGTGTTGAATATCTACACATGTTTTTCATTCAGCTTTCCTTATTCATATCATATACATACACACACTTATGCTTTTTCCTCCAACCACTCCACTTAGTACAACAAGGGTCACACATCCCTCGACATAAGGGTCACATATCCCTTGACATACAGTAGTCCCTGTATCTTCACTTTCTTCACTCTGCATCAACCTTATCATGCAGACACTATATAAGATGTACTTTCTATGATACAACTCCTCAGACACCTTTTACCTCTGTCTGAGTGAGTATCCCCACTCCTCTTCAACCATCTTATTCTCACATGCAGTCCTGCAATGTCTATTGCTCTCACTGTTGTGTGCAGCCACTCTGGCCACTGTTGGAAATATCCAAGGTAATCGTTCAGCTTCGCTCCACTCTACTATACACACATACTCTTTGTTGAAGTGCAATGTTCAGTGTGGCAGTCACCTGAGGCCAGAGCACTCCATTCAAGGAGTCAAAGGAGAGTGCATGTGAGTGCATGGGTACATGCTGGGCAAAAGCCCAGCAGAAGAAGCAGAATCAGCATGGTTGCAAAGTAAGAGTAGTAAAGAACAATAAGCACATCCATGCTGAGAGAGAGCAGGTACTTGACTGATAATCAAAGTCCCTACAAGTGCCTTTTAAGTACATGTCAGAACAGTGATGAGCATCACGCACACATAACGCTGGAAAATGACCATCAGCAATATTGGCGAACACAGCAACATTAACATGCAGCATGCGACAACCATCCGCAGTCACAGTAATCACTCATTCATGCAGGTGTCAGAAAACAAGACCAGGTCGGCCAACGAGGGATAGGACAAATAGGCCAAGGCATGGTCTAGACCCACCAAAGTAACCATGGAGGTACGAGTCACGAAGTCAGCATTTGGTGTGATTGGTGCTATTCCTCTTTTGCTCATCCGCTATAGTATGATACTTTATTTGCTCGCATCCAGACTCCACTTCATTTCAAATATCCCTATGATCGACCCTGTACTGTAAATTTTCTGTTGTGTTTTGTTGTGCTCCAGTCTTGGAGCTAGGCTTGTATTTAGATAGTGCATCATCCATCAAAAACAACCAGATTTCCCTGGCCCACAATTTCACTTCCCCTCTCCATCCAAACTACAAGTGAAAAAGCATGCCCAAACCTTCCCTCCACATTTCTACATTTACAAGGAAATAGTGCATTCTTCATAGGTCACATCTATTTTGCATTGCCTTCATCTTTGCATTGCATCCATTACATTCTCCATTGTGTTGCATTCTTTATTGCGTCCTCTCTCAAATCGCATTCTCCATTGCATTGTGTCAATTCTCCATTTTGTTGCATTCTCCATATCTTGCCATATCACCTGTCTGTTACAGGAATTGCATTCCCTTCTGTTGCCCTAATCGCATTGCACTATCACCCTTAACTACTAAAACTCCTTTTTTTTTACCTTGGTGTCTATAGAACCTTATGACTCACACCCTCCAGCATTGTTGTGGTTGTGGTTGATTTCTCCCTTCAGCATGGCACAGCACATATCAATGGTGCACAGACCAGGCTGAGGTAAATAAGTATGGGGTGCAGGTGCTGGAGCAAAGAGCAAAAGACTCCATGCTAACACTCTTTACATCCCTCTGACACACATTGTCAACTACTTACATCACCCACTACCATGTTCTCATATCACAATCAACAAACCACTTTACACTCTGCCTGAACATAGTTCAGAGTGCACTACATATACTTATGCCCCCACTTTCTGACACTCTAAGACTTCTATAATGATGTCTTACTACATCTTACCACTCTGGAGGTTCATCTCCACCACTCCCCACTACATCCACATTGCAATTCAAGCTGTCTTCCTCCTTTCCCTCAGCATTGGCTCATTCCTGTGCAGACAGCCACACCCCTGTATCACTTGCAGGAATGACTACAATCATGTCTCCAATGGGGATAGCTTATGTTTATCTAACAATACAACTCATTTCCACAATCACCTGCCCAAACCCATGCGAACACATCTACCCTGCACACAATGACACCAGAGATGGGCATGAGTGGGAGCACAGAAGGGGCCAGCAGGAAGAGGGCCGTGCCTCTGGATGATGTCCACAATGAGATGTAGTACCAGATGCTACTGCAGCATGAGTACCACACATCCTGTATGTGGTTCTCATGATCCAATGTGCAAGGACTGACATGCAGGTCATGTTTGCATTCTGCAGTGATGCTGCCACTGTGGAGTCCATGCCCAGTGGCGCTAGGCATGGTCGGGTACTTGTTGAAGCCAGGGGGCAGTTTTGTGTTGCTGTTCAGCATGTTTGACCTGGTGAAGACGTTGAATGGTGTGGTGAGCCAACTGCCCCAGCTCAATGGGTACAGCCAGGTGGCACAGGGGGGCCAGGGGCAGGACAGATGAAGTGTGACTCAATGTGGGTACAATTTACTGCAGAGCTGGATACCGAGGAAAAAGGATGTGATGTGTGTAACCTCTCTTTGCATTGCCCATTTATGCTGACATGCTTGTGTGGTCTGCTAGAGTGAGCCACACACAGTCCTTCCAGTTGTGGGAGGGCCACATGGTCATGCACCTGTACACAGAGTGAGTACTTTACCAGTACATGGAGGACCTGCATGTGCCAAAGCAGTGGTTCCAGGCAAACATCAACCAGATCATCAAGCTATATGGCCAGGAACACAAGGTGACACATGAAGATGTGTATCTCAGTAAGTGACCTCACCTCCACCATGGCATCGCTGAATGTTGTTGGCATAGTCATTGGCACACTAGACATGCCTGACTACACTCTGTTCATCAGCCACATGTTGATGTTTATCACCTACACACATGTATATCTCGTTTGGCACACCTACGTCACCTACACACATCACTTACACAACACAATGCATACATATATCCACTCTCACTCCACCCTATACTCTGGGACGATGCACGTCCCTCCCACTTAGGTAGTCGTTGTACTCTACTTTACCATCTCCACTCCAACCCTACCTATCTAACACTACATAAGACAGACTCTACTATACACACTCCTCAGACGTCTTTCACACTGTCTGAGTGAGTACCCTCTCACCCACATCTTATAACTCTTTCTTACCTCACCTGCAGCATCTCCCACTACCACGTCATGGTGCCTACTGCACTCATGCCTCTTACCTCTGCTGCAGGTTTATTGTTCTCCACTACTATACTGCTCAATGTCATCACCATCACCTCAGTTCTCTTAGCCTGCCCAAGCCTGCGCTCACACCACAGCCACCCTGACAGACAGGTGCGTGTGCCTGCTTGCTGCAGTCTGCCTGTGCTGACCTTTGCCTGTTCCAGGTGAACTTTAATGTATACACTGTGGCCCAACCTGGCCATCCATGGGGTGCATTCTCGACATCAGTGTTGACACCATCAAGTGGAGGACCTGTTGAGATTTACATGTGTATGCACATTTACCCTTCCTTTGGCTTCACCTGCTAAGAGTGGCCTATTGGACGGTCTTAGGGAAGGTCTAGAATATTACTCCTGGTAACCAAGGTTAGGATATTGGCTTGATG